>JACXGK010005581.1:0-10364 GCA_016801125.1 Novumbra hubbsi | reverse complement strand
CCAGTGTGATGGATCATTTAATCCAAAAATCAAAACAGATTCAAATTCAGATCAGATCAGATTAACCCCTGAAGAAAGGAATAGTTTTTTCTTTGCCATCATGAAAAACAGTGTTATTGTGGTCGAGATTTGGAAGGTTTTTACTTTACAGAAATACACAAACGACATGTCATTCTTTGCAGCTGAATGTCCCCTACATCATGAAAATAACCGTGATTAATAATACCGGAGATATAAATAGATATGTAACAGGTGCGCTTTTCGACCCAGAATTGCCTCTAAGAGGTTTCAGTCCAGATATGGAAGGCTTCTTCTTTGCAGAAATACATAAACGACATGTTATTCGTTGCATAAGATTCTCCCCTACAACTTAAAAAGAACCGTAGATATGAATCGAAATGCAACACGTGCGATTTTTTTTTTTTTTCGTGTTGTTGTAGTCGAGATTTGGAAGACTTTTCCTTTACGAAAGATTGACATTCGACAAGTTATTCTTTTCGGACAACTGTCCTCTACAACGGGAAAAAAACCGTAGGCTTCTATCTTTAGGCAATCCGGAGTTATGAATAGAAATGTATCGCATTGATTTTTGACTCAAATTTGCGTCAATCGGGAGGGTTAAATATATTGTAGCGACCCACACAGGCAGCTGGGGGTTCTAGGTTAGACTGTTACCTGTGTGTCTGTCAAACAGCTGTCTGCCAATCCCCAGGATGCCTGGTAGGTGCGGAGGCCGTGCATCCTGGTGATTGGCAGAGAGCCTTGGTGGGGGGTTGGCCAGGGGAATAGTTGGGGTGATGAGACCAGGTTGGGTTTGGCGCTTTTTCTCTTTCGCCCGGGGTTTTCATGTTAGCAGGTTTAACGTTAGTGTGTTGGTTGTGTTTTGTTTGGCGTGGGCTACGGCCAGACAGTAGCCGGTGTTCGGTACGAATAAACCTTTGGTTCTCCTTCATCCCCTGTCTGGACAATTGATCCTTTCCGCGTAGCCAGGTCATTAAAATATCTACACTACCAATCAAATTTTGGACAAATACCCATTGAAGGGTATTTCTCTATTTTTACTATTTTCCACAGTGTAGAACAACAGTGAAGATTTAAAAATGTAATTATGAAATAATCAAAACCCAAAAAGTGTTAAACAGATCAAGAGGCTCTTGATAAAATATATATTTTTTCATATATTACCATGTACCTCCTGCCATTCAACTAGCTTAGAGCAGGATTTTGGGGCATTATGTGCACCTAATAACAAAATAATAATAGTACATAAGAATTATGTAGTGCTTTTCTGGGACCCAAAGACACTTTACATCAGGCACATCCATAAAATGTGTTTAATTTAATTGTATATGTTCTCTTTTAATTCCAGGGAAATCTGTAATGTTTTGCTTGGGAAATCGTTAGTTTTGCATTTCAAGGAAAATGCCAATATTCATAAAAAATGTTCACCAACAATATACATATTTGGGGACATAAAAACCGAGATAAGAATATGTTAATTTGGAACACTAAGGATTTAGCTGTGAGCAGGGGCACATCTGACATTCCACCTACCCTGCTTATGCTAGTTTCTTCTTTGTCAAGAGGAAGGATGTATCAACTGCAGAGGACTGAATGACATCAACGTTAAATACTGGTACCCGATGCCTTTCGTCCCGTCAGCCATCGAGTAGCTGAGGGGGCGCTCGTCTAACAAGGAGACGCGTTGAATACAGCCTTCAGCAGGACGTTGGGCCATTATGAGTATTTCATCTAAGGTCACCACAGGTGGCCGGTCCAACCTAAATGGGTCACAAGTGAGCTTATCAGAGGGGTAACAAAAGAGTCATCAAAGTGGTTATAAGGGAACAGATGCACAAATAGATTTAAGTCATTAACAGATGTCTTTGTCATTGCTGACCATTTCAAACACATGACCGCCATTAACTTGAAACCTACCACACAAAGGAACAGATACCCTCTCTGCGTGGCGCTGCTTTACTCAGCACACATTCCTCTTACTTGTGCAGACATAAAGGATTCAGTACCTTCACGTAACATCTGGATTATACCGTGTATAATCCATTACTGGATTTAATCTACTTTTATTACCATAACAAAGTTAATTTAATTTCAATCAAGGCTCTGATCTTTTAACTTCTATTGACTTTATTCATTCAGGGATTAGGGTGTGCATTAGCAGGTGCTTGGGTACTAACTATCAAGTAGTGTAGATTCATGGCGGATTAAGTAGGGAAACAACAGCTCTTGTTAGGGCACAAGCCGAATCTGCCAAGGTGAGAGTCTTATACTTAACCAACAGGCAAAACTGAAAATGAAAAATGCTACCAGGGAAGTGCAAAATCAGTTAGAAAACACAAGAAAATAATCTGAGTTATAAGTACTGATTCTGGAAAAGTTCTGGAAGACGCAGAAGAAATAGAAGCAATGCATGTTCTAGGTAAAAACAGGACAAACTGTATCACAAGGGGTAAAGTTATTTCGCACCAGTGAATATATCAAATCTCCAAATAATCTGCAGAATCATTCTCCCTCCCTATTCTTATCCGGTGATGCACTACATCGAACAATATCACAAGGAGGCCCTGTAACATCACAACCACTTACAAAGAGCATCTCACAACTACACCTAAACATACCAAACTAGCATCTAACGTTAATGGCAATTACTTACCCACACCAAACCGGATAGTTGAGGCCAAGAACAATGGCAGTACAATAACCCCCCCGTGAGCATACATACTCAACTGTACTGAATATAGGAACCGTTAGCGCAGTATTTAGCAAGACAAGAAGCAGTTCAGGACTATATAGATTTGAAGACAAACCTGAGAACTATCGCGCATGGTATTTCTTGTTCACCAGTGCAGCCGATGGATTCTAGCTCACAGCAACACAAGAATTGGACCGCATGACTAAATGGTTGGGGAAAGAATCCACGGACAGGTGAAACGCATACACTCTGCGCACGTCTATGATCCCAACTTAGTCTTACACAAGGCCTGGGTAAGACTACAAGAGTGCTATGCAGCCCCCTGAAATAACAGAAAAGGAACTGTTCCAATGACAATATCACTAAGATTTTAGCTAAGGACCACCACAAACTAAGGGAACTCTTGAATTTACTCACGGAGAGAGAATGCACTAAAGAAGACAGTTATGTCTTGAGCCTGCTACCTGGATACCTTGCATGGAATTGGTCTAATTGTGGAGAAACTTCCATTCGGGCTTCAGGAAAGAAGGATATCAATCGGCTCACGTTACAAGGAAGATAATGGCGGTTGCTTCCCTCCCTTTGAGTATTTTTGCCAGTTTGTATGTTGCGAAGCAAAGAAGAGGAACGACCCTAGCTTCATGCAATAATACAATGTCACAACTCCCACTGAACCCATTACATTATAACATTAACTTAGCCATTCCGGTGCATAAAACATATGTTTCTACGACTAATGACAGCCTTAGCAAAAATGTGCCTTTACATAGTAAAACCCCACCCACTCAAAAGATGATGAATGTTCAGAAACAAGCCTTTCAATGAAAGAAAGGCCTTCCTCAAAGAGAACATAATTTGTTTCAGGTGCTATTCTTCCACCTCCCACCTCGGTAAGGACTGCACATATTTTGTGAAGTGCCTTGAATGCAACAGCTCAAGCCACGATGCGGCCATGCATCCCGACCGAGCACCTCCAACCACCAGGGCTCCTTTGCCACCACAAGAGGACTGCAGGGAGGAAGATGAACAATCAAACACTGTCATCGTCAGCTCAAGCTGCACTGAAGTGTGCCGACCAGGTCGATGGTAGTCGCTTCAGCTCAAAGATCTGCCAAACAAAAATATACCCTATGGATTCCAAAGACAAGGCCTTAAAAACCTAGATATTTTAGACATTCAAATCAATCTTTAACTAGCCAGACCAGACCTTTTCAAGCTGTTCAGCATAGAAAGTAAAGCAGTCCCACTTTTTGCTCTGGCATTATAAAAACATCAGATAAAAGAGCGGAAGGCTTCCAGATCGAGACACTGGATGGCGAAGTTGTCAAATGTCTCCCACAACTCCTCGAGTGCCATGAGATCTTGAATAACCGTTCCAAGATTCCTACTTTGAGCGCTGTACTACACCGACCCCATCTCCGTCACATGGGCCAAGCACATCCCAGAATTGGATCCGGAAGCAGAAGTACTCCTACTGCTCGGAAGCGACGTTCTCAGGGCAAATACGGTCAGGCAGCATGTCAACAGACCCCACACTGCCCCAAACTATAAAGAGCAGGCAGTCAGCCGGTTCAAATCCCTGCAGAGGACCCTGAGAAGGAAACCTGAGATGCAGCAACAGTACGTGGAGTTGATGGAGCAGATGTTCACTAATGAACATGCTGAATTTACGCCGCTACTAAAAGAAGATGAGGAAAGCTGGTATCTCCCAACATTCGGGTTCTATCACCTGCAAAACCCCAATCAGATCAAAACATCTTCTATTCCAGAAAACCTGACCTCTCCCAACGACGTGCATTTCACAGGCCCCAATAACACGCTTTTTGGGGGGTTTGGTAATATGTTTTTGAAAGTAGTCCAAATTGTATATAATTTGTGTACTAGCTCTTTGAGATCCGTTCATGGCACATCTTAAAGATATTTTTTATGGTTTCTTAAATGATGGAACATCCTGTCAAGAACGGTATATTTTACGTTATTACAGCACAAATATTTGAAATTATGCCAATTATCTTACGACACCACACAACACCATTCAACACCATTTAAAGGGAACAAGGTTGTTAAAGCAGTTACCTGTATTGAAGACTTTACTGCAGTTTCAGGCTTAGAAACAAATATAATTAATTCAGTCTTATTTTCACTCAAGGGTGATATATACCTGGAGGTATATGTTATCCCAGTTAAAGAAGTAATTATACGGAAAATAGGTCTGGGAATCAATTAAAAAAACTAATTTACCGCACACTTTGCTGTGATTAATCTTGATTAATTAATTGATTAATCTCGATTAATCAAATTTTTACATGTGGTGAAATCACGTAAAATAAAGCAATAAACATAAAGTATACTTAAATACGTGAATAGACCATATTATGATATCTTGTGAACAGTAAACAACATGTAGACTGTAAACTATAGTCATTCCCATAAATTATATGCAGCAACATTATAAAAAACAAAGCTGTAAGGGTTCAATCCCAATGTCCCCCTTAAACCCTAAGCCCTGAACCCTCACAGACTTAATTGACATCCTCTGGTATGTGATTGAGTGCAAGAGGCTGCAAGGGCTCAAAATGCTATAAACAGGAATGAGACAGCACTATAGTAATGTTGTTGGATCAAATCTGATGAACATATTTGGAATTGACAAATTGCATAGTTCTGGCTATATGAACCACCAGCAAACTTTGTGTTTATGCTTACATGTTAAGAAATGTTAAGATTAAATGTGAAAATCAATTTATTCTGTTAAGCATACACTTTTACCACATTTGAAGTTTTTTTTGCATAGGATTGTATTTCGTATTTGCATACAATAAAATATGTGTTGTTAACATTGCATGACCCAACCCAAGAGCTGTGAGGCAGCAAACACCCCAGCACCACTGTAGCTCACTCTCAAAGTTTGATGCCTACCCTATGTCACGGGTTGATGAACTGATAGACCGGTTAGGCCCTGCTCTTTTCATCTCAACTCTTGATCTTACTATTAACTATTGGCAGATTCCACTGCACCCTGAGACCAAGGAGAAGACGGCCTTCGCCACACCAGAAGGGCTGTGCCAGTACGCAGTGCTTCCCTTTGGGCTACCCGGGGCCCCAGCCACATTCCAACGGCTGATGGACCACATCCTACGACCCCATCAGGCCTATGCTGCTGCCTACCTCGACAACATAGTTGTACATAGCGCTACCTGGAAGTCCCATATAAGTAGACTGCGAGCTGTCTCAGGGGCTTTACAAGGGGCCGGTCTCACGGCTAACCAAGAAAAGTGTCACCTTGGTCACAGGTACTGAAGTTTGAGGCCAACAGGTGGTTAAAACCAAGGCAATAGTGTCGCAAAAAGAAAACAAAACATATAGCTACTGTGAGATATTTTATTGAATGGTCAGGTTCAATTGTAAAAAGCTGAAGGGGTATTTAGGAAAACTCATGTATTGTAATGAGAAATGTCTGTGGAGAAAAAGTAGAAGTTTATCGAAGATGAGCGTCTGGCCCCACCAAATCTCCAACAGACCCTAGCTGATGTTAATCAGAGGTCCTGCATAACCCTAGCTTTCTTAAAGATCTGGATAACCAGGTGTGGGCCATCAGCCCCACCCTGGAGAAGTGTGAAACTCAGAGCAAGCTGGAATCTAACTAAATGCACGATATTGTGGACATTTATCTGTTGTGTTTGGTTTTCCCATGTTCCCCCGTGTTTTTCTTTTTTGGTTGCAAATCAGGTATGTTTTGTTGTTGGAAACTTGTTGTTGGTACCTTCAAAATGAACATAATTTCAACAATCTCTTTTTTTATGCCCGCTTAAGCATACCCAGACACTCAACAAATAACACCTAGAATCGCACAAGATAGAATGTACTGACATGACCCAACAGTCCGGCACTGCCAAAGCCCACACCCATGGAAGGCCAGACAGGTACAGCATAGGTGGCACATGGGCTCTTACTCTGTTTTCCCTTACTCTTGAATCTACTCCAACTTCTTTCCCAGGCCTGTTGAGCATGATTGTCTCTGATTTCTCTGAAGGTACCGTACACTGTCAGCAAGTGTGCAAGTATGTGCTTAAAGCATGTGTTATGTGACCAGATGCGCGACTGTGCTTGCCTTAGGTTGTCCCAATCACAGTTAGGATCTTACCCGTCTTTGGCTGACCAGCCCTCAGCCCTGGTTTGCCCTCTTGTCTAACCAGGCCACAGCTCAGGACTCATAATGGTTGGGTTGGAGGATGAACCATTTTTAAAATAAGTCAATTGGCCCGCCCACACTGCCATGCCCAGACATCCCCTAGAGTATAGGCCCCAACAACGACCAGATAGTGTAATGTAATTGCCAGATAGTGACAATCAAACACTCTATATATTACCATATACCAAAGCACTTACTCATACAATCATTCATACCATACGTACACTCCAACACACACCGCATCCATAACACATACACAAACACATGTAGACATATTAAAACATATGTGGAGGAAAAAAATTATTGAACCCTTGCTGATTTTGTAAGTTTGCAAAGAAATGATCAGTCTATAATAAAAAAAATTACAACTTATTTTATTTTATTTGGACAGTTAGAGAAAATAACAACCCAAAAGATCCTGAAAAACGCATTTCAAATAAGTTATAAATTGATTTGCATTTTACTCAGTAAAATATTCCATTCTGAAATGACCTGATCCTCAAATAAAATGTTCCCATTACCTTGTTCTTTTTGTGGATTTGTTCATTTTACTTTATTGTTTTCTGCGAAAAAGTCTTTACAGTTATCTTCGTTGAGGAGGAGTAGCAGAGGCTGCAGAGAAAATATTTCTTAAAAATATTTTGTTGTCTCTTTTAAAATATTGTCAGGAGTGTCATGCAGGATTCCATCCATTGTATCACTTTTGGTGATATTGATTTTAGTTGCATGCTGTTGTTCTGTGCTGCGGATTTAAAAAGAATTGTGTACATTTCTCACCTTTCTCCATCCACTTGGCCTTGTTTTTATAAAAGATTAGTGTTACGTTTCCCAGTCTCTGTGTTTCCGTGTGTTTGTGTGTGTTCTGTTTGTTCTTTCTGTCTGCACAGGTGCCGTCGATCAAGTTCATCTCCCTTTGTTGTTATTGTGTTCAGCTGGTTCCGGTTCCCATCATCCAATCACGTCCTTCCATCACCACCCAATCTCATCTATAATTGTCTTTGTTTTACTATCAGCACGTGTGCCATGTTTGTTTGTTGAACGATTGTGGATAGTGTGGTGTGTTTGTTAGTAGGGACTTGGGTTTTTGTTTGGTGAAGTGTTGGTACCTGTTCTGTGTCAATTTTGCATTAGTCTTTGTTGTTTTCACCCCGGTTTCCTTTTTGTTAAATAGTAACGCTCTGTTTGTTCCCAAGGGGGAAGAGGCCCACGGGTATACATCTCCAGTAGGAGTTTATTGTTAGGGGGTTTATTCATTTTTACTTTCTTTGCTTTGGTACTGCCCAGCCCCTTTACCCACTTTTATCGTGTTTGTTTGTGGGTAAATAAAAACCCTTCACAGTAACGGTTTGTGTTGTCTCCTCCCTTGCACTCACGACCCCACACCTTATTTCTATAATTTCACACTAGGCGTTCACGTACAGCAGGGTGTTACGCTACCTTTCCTAATGGCATGCTTAACAATTAGGTTAGATTTTTCTTGTGTGATCAGCTACATACCTTTTGTAGAATTATCTGACTCTGACTTTTTTTGAGAGCCAGAGGGTGATAGTTGGAAGTAGGATGTCCTTCAAGATCTTTTGAAATATTCAACTCTTATAATAAATTGATAATTTTCTTGTTTTCATTTTGTGTGAATTTCAGTAAAGAATTGTGGATCATCTTTGTTAAGACCATATATACTAACTAGTCATATCTGTTTCTAAGTTAAGGATTATGTCACATCTCCTCCCAGGGACACGCACCCCTCAGGACACGTGGTGAGCCGGCACGCGACGTCGCCTGAATTCTAATCACCACCGTTTATGTTTGTCCTTGATAAAACCTTGATTGCACTGTTCCTGCGCTTCGGTCCTCATTCCTTTTTACACGCTACAGATTATCCATCTATCAAATGAGTCTTTAATAGCAGTTTTTACATTTAGGTTCACATAGTTTTTAACTAGCATCATAACCTCTCTTGAGTTATTTTAGCCGTGACTGTACTATATACTACCTTTCCATTCCTTCTCCCACATTTCCTTAGCTGAAATTGTAGAATGGGTTTCCTGTAGGCCGTAAAGGTTATAGGTTTGCTTTTTTAGCCATTCTACTTTTTTTATTATCAGCTATGCCATGGTAATTGTAACTAGCTATCACCTCCCGGAACAATGCATGGAATGGAGCAGCTCAAACACGGTAATATCCAAAGCATAAAAGGCTAAAGAGTAGTTGGGGTCACAAAAAATTTGTTAAATGGATAAATCTCTACTCAAGGTAATAAGGTCAATTTATATCAAGATAACAATTAGCTGATGTGAACACGAACTAGTTTGCATTTTAACATTCTGCTTTGCTTTTTGGAATTACCAAGCATTAAATATTAGCTAATGATTATACTTGATTAAGTAAATATGGATTTATGTGAGAATCTTCTAATTTTGCTCAGGTATAAACCATGAATTGCACCCTACTGCATGGTTTGATTTTGATTGCAGCACGTGGAGCGGTTTACCCGCAGCAACCAAAATCATAAGCAGTTGTCTTATTTAACAGTGTCATATTACTTTTTTCTTACCTTACCAGAAATAACAGCAGAAACTCATTACCTTCTCATGCGCTCATCTTGAACGAGGTTTTTCATTTAGAGACGCATTACCAAGCATTAATATTTGCTATCGATTAAAATATATTCAGTCCAAATGGATTTATGAGGCAGTAAGAATGAGACTCTCCACTTTGGAATACCATGAATTGCGTACTACTGCAGGCTTTGATTTTGATTGCACTTTGGTCTACGCAAAAGAACCAAAATCTAACAAGCAGTTGCTTTATATAACAGTTTCTTATTACTTTTACTTATTATCATCTTGAACGAGGTTCTTTGTTTAGAGCCTCATTGCTTCATTATGCAAACTGCACACCTGGTCGTAATACAGCATTACACAATTAATTTATTTAAAGACAACTCATTACAATAAATATCAATGGAGATATGTTTCTATAGTCTGACTACCAATGCACATACAGGTTTTAAAAACAATGTTTTTTGAAGTGATTTACAGTGGAGCAAAAAAGTATTTAGTCAGCCACCAAAAGTTCTCCCACTGAAAAAGATGAGAGAGGCCTGTAATTTTCATCACAGGTTCACTTCAACTATGACAGACAAAATGAGAAAAAAATCCAGAAAATCCCATTGTAGGATTTTTAATGAATTTAATTGCAAATTACGGTGGAAAATAAGTATTTGGTCAATAACAAAAGTTTATCTCAATACTTTGTTCTATACCCTTTGTTGGCAATGACAGAGGTCAAACGTTTTCTGTAAGTCTTCACAAGGTTGTCACACACTGTTGCTGGTATTTTGGCCCATTCCTCCATGCAGATCTCCTCTAGAGCAGTGATGTTTTGGGGCTGTTGCTGGGCAACACGGACTTTCAACTCCCTCCAAAGATTTTCTATGGGGTTGAGATCTGGAGACTG
>JACXGK010005580.1:0-32481 GCA_016801125.1 Novumbra hubbsi | reverse complement strand
GGTTATGGGCTGAACATACCAGTACTCCTGTGAAAGGGAGAGGGGTTGTCAAGGAGGTTATGGGCTGAACATAACAGTACTCCTGTAGGAGGGAGAGGGGTGGTCAAGGAGGTTATGGGCAGAACATAACGGTATGACTGTGAAAGGGAGAACCGTTGCTGGTGACCCCTCTGTGGTTTGAGAAAATCTATTATGGTTAACCAATTCAATTGCAGTCATTTTGTTTGAGGTTTTGTCATTCTGTTTCAGAACGGCTTAGCATATGCTAGATTTAAAGAATTTAAATGGTTGAATGTTTTGAGAAAGTTTCCTAATTTATTTCAAAATAATATGTACATGTTTATATGAAATAGAAAATGCTCCTTTGAACTTCATATTTAGTTCAAATTATTTGTTTTTCTACGTGGAAATGGGATTCTCTTTTTCAATAGAAAACAAAAATGTAGGTAAAGGATTGACTTTTAAGACAAATTGGGTTATAGACTTTTCAAATGCTGTCTTTTTTGAAGAACTTGTATTTGGTCCTATGTAAAAATTCTCTCCACTGTTGTTTATTCTCTCGACTCAGTCACTGGGAGACCAGGAAATGCCCTGGGCCTTGTGCACAACATACACAACACCACTCAACCACCCCTCCATCCCCAAAGATCACAATGCAAGGCGTCCCCCTGATCTAAGGTGTCTTATTGTGTCCACACTGTTACTCCTGGGGCCTTCCACTGTTTCATCAGTTAAAAATGCTTTGTTGCAGCAAGGGGCTAATATTTTTACCTACTCTGCCCTTTTTTGAGTAGAACGGTCTGTAACTTTTCTTAAGGAAGATTCACCCTAGCGGTGTCTACTCTCCTGCAATGCACATACACGCGCCTTGGGTTCAGATTCTGTATGTCAGGAGAATGCCCCTTTACTTTCTTCATGTTGCTCTCTTTTGTTTGACGTACACCGTATAGACACACCCTGAATTAGCTGAAAGAACAGTACAGTAACGCCAACGTTTACACTAGTAGGTGACAGTTATTATTGCAGGGCTCGGCACACAGTTTCACTGTATACAAAAGTGTACATTGTACTTTATACCATCGGGAGCCATTGGGTTGGTGGAGGGATACACTGTCTGTACCACACTGTTCCTTATAGAAGAAGTGAGCCCTGACTAGGATCTTCCACGCCGTTCTGTCACTTTAAATCCCAGAGCTCCGACTCCGGGGTGAAGGTGTGCTCCTGGTTATATTAAGCTACACTCACTCTTCAAACAAAGGCGTCTGTTTCTCTGCCACACCCTGGGCTTTGACTCGTACCCACGGGCACATGCCCCAGACAAGTCTGACCTCAGGTCTTTTTTGCAACAACTCCTGTAGTGTAAACTTGTTCCACTTTTCGCAATACCATGAACATATACAGTCAAATGAAAAAGCACACCCCCTGGAAAGTTATCTTTTTAAATTCCAGCCACATTCGTCAGTAACGTTAACTTCATTCAACAAACCAACAAACATGAAATGAAACGGAAATGCATTTTCCTTACGTGGAAAACGTTAGTACACCCCTTCCTTAACCATTAGTACACCCCTTCCTTAACCATTGAACAAAGTGTGTGGAATCTGAATCAGGGGCACCGGAACAGGTTAGAATTATTTGTAAAACATTACAAGGGAATTTGATGGGGCCAAGCCTCCATTAAGATTAGAAACGTGGTCTGGTTTGGTCTTAACCATTTGGGTGTGTGGTAACACAATACCAAGTTCAAAAGACCCATCCAAGGCCCTTATAAAGAGTCCCAGACTGGGAGGGTTAACAAAACCATGTTCCAACCAATTTTGGGCCCTCATGTACTCGCCAAGTCGACATCATGGAATCCTTTAGGAATGTAATATTGTACAAGAGAATTTGAAGCCATCTGTCCAAAACAGGACAATGGACAATGTTCCAAAACAATGTAAAAAAAGAAGAAAAATCGGTTCAAGGAATGGCCCAAAGCCCAGATCAAAATGCTATTAGGGATCTTGAAGTGGGCCACGCAACAAAGCCTTCGCACATTGCACAGTTCAAGTAGTACTGTAAAGAAGAGTGTATGTGAGTCTATTTAAGAGAATGAACACTTCTAAGAAGCCGCTACATTAAGTCATTTCAGCCAAAATGGGCGATATCAACTTTTTATAGCTATAGGTTTTACTTTTTGTATACAATTGAATTGCATTTCTGTAGATTTTTAAGGGGTAGATGATTGCAAAGTTGAATAGCTCTTGTGTCATTTGTTAAATTATCTTTATCTGTCAGTAGTGTTGACGTTAAGATTACATATCAATACATCCAACAATAAATAAATAAAAACTTTCCAGCAGGAGTACTTCACATGAGTGTTTGAAGCTGGTTTGTTGTTGTTCCTGCGTTACAATGGTTCAGATGAGTCTGCCACAGCAGGTTTGGTTAACCAGACCAAATCCCTGTAACCCAACAAACTGGTCTGTCATGGCTTCCCCTGTATACCAGCTGAACCAAGACATTAGCTGCGCTCACAGAGGTTGGGTTTTGTTACATTTGATGTAAATGCCAAACAACACAGACTCCCTCATAGAAAAAGACCCAGAGACCAACATATCTCATGAAATGTATGCAGGGTCGATGTCATATTGTAGTACACACTTTCAGGGCCCACCATGCTCTCAAATCAAGAATCAGAGGCCCCCTCATTTCATTGCAGGAAGAAACTATTTCCGATATTCTGATATTTCTCCTGTCCAACGGCAACGCACCACATCAATTGGGGGGGAAATGCAAACAGTTTGTCAGAACACAGGCCTGCTCCAGCAGGATTAGGCCTGGTTGGAAAACCACCAAAGAGGCAGATGGTGTGTGTGTGTTTCTGTCTGTCTAATTTGATGCATTGAAATCAATCGTGGCAGATGAATCAATGTTTATACCTTTTTAAGGAAAGCTTATGGACCATGTGATTTCTGTCCTGAACCCCGTCACTGTGGGTGTTATTGTGCCTGTATCAGCAGCCGGTCACTGTTGCTATGTGTGCTGTGGAGTTCTGTAATTACAGTGCCAATGAAACAACTGTAATTTTGGCAGGGCTAGCTTTGTGTTATAGTCTTGATGTGTCTAGATGCTGTGTGTGAGAAAGAGGGTCACTATGGTAACCTCCCAACCAAAGTTGAAGCAGAAAAGGCTTAAGTGCTCTGCTGTATACTTGCACAAATATTTATATATCTAAGGAAAGCAATGCATCAAACACAAGAAATCACATGGCTGCACTGCATTGCGATTAGATCCACTAATTATCTATCATGCTCTAATATCTAACTAACTAACTTAAAATTGAGCAATATGTGCAAATCTGTTCTGTTAATTTATAGATTCAGAAAGTAATTGGATTGTTATCAGGTAATCACGACAACGGTTTGTTGAGTCAGTTCCTTGCGGCCAGACAAAAACATGACTCAGTTGGGTGGTCCACTACAGTATCCCATGGTGCTTGGCAACACTTTCACTGGGAGAGAATAATGACGCATTTCCACTGAGACTTAGCCCTACATCAATGAGCCATAAGTGCAATATGATTCCATCAGCAGTTTGACATTAGGACTTGTGGCGAGCAGAATCAACAACCTCTACCAAATTCCACACAAGTTAAGTTAGCCAGGTGAGAAGTACCAGTTTGACTGGTTTTGGTCCCCGGGTCAGAGCCTTGACCCAATGAAACAACAGTACCGGTAGATAGCAAGACATTGGGCAAATAGACAGGTTACTGACCCCCAGCAGAACCCAAAGTTTTCACCAGCCGTACTATATCGTTGACTATAATACTTCTTTGTGGAAGGGTATACCCAAATATGTTGCCTGTCAAGTATATGCATGTCAGAGATTTTTAACAAATTTCGAGTGTTATGAATGTTGAATGAAATGGACGGGCTATTTTCCATTTCATGGGGTGTTCGAACATATTACAACAATGTTAAACAGTCATTATGAACATAAACAGATGCTTTGATGAACGTATCCACTGAACTTACTCATTCCCAAATGACTGGTAGTTTCTGAGTGAGAAGAATGGAGCTCACTGCAGGCAGCGGCCAGATACGTTCTCTTTAAGATTACTGGCCTTGCACGTTGACCTTCTACCTCAGTGCAAACCATGGCCTCTGGGTTTCATGTGCTATAGCCAGACACTTCTGGAATTGTTCACAGAACATCCATGGGAAAGGATCTTAATTTTCTATGAGACTTCACCTTTCTTATTTAGCATTGCACCCAAGTCCAGCAGTGCTGTGGTGTTCTGACATATTGATCACTGTTTGTCTACCTGGGTGGGAACGGGCTGTTCTTGCCAGGCTATCCATACTTCTGCTCTGCGATGCCCACGGATGTTTGTATCATCTCCACAAAGAGTCTGAATATATGACAATTTGTAGAATGGAAATGAATTGTAACCAATGATTTTTGCTAATAGACAAGACATGTGGGTAAAAAAAGTTGAATTTCCTTTGATCCTCTGATTGGTTAGAGATAATCCAATCACCTAATTTTGTACAACCGACCTAATTGGATGTCACCCCAAATTACTTCAATAACGGCCGTCCCAGACTGAAATGCAGGGCCCTCCAATAGTAATGGGACAGTAAAGTAAAAAGGCTTTTTTTTACTCAAGGAATACCAACTTTTATACTACTCACATTTGCTTTGAGTTGAATTGTCTAAATACTTGCGGTTGCGTGAATTGGGGGGATAGATCTCTTGACAGTGCTGTTATTATTGGTTGGTAAAACAATTTAGTGAACAAGCAGGGCACTATATGTAGGTAACCAGTAGAACACTGTTTGTAGGTAACCAGTAGAACACTGTATGTAGTGAACCAGTAGAACACTGTATGTAAGGTAATCAGTAGAACACTGTATGTAGTGAAATAGTAGAACACTGTATGTAGTGAACTAGAAGAACACTGTATGTAAGGTAATCAGCAGAACACTGTATGTAGTGAAATAGTACAACACTGTATGTAGTGAAATAGTACAACACTGTATGTAGTGAACTAGTAGAACACTGTATGTAGGTAATCAGTAGAACACTGTATGTAGTGAAATAGTACAACACTGTATGTAGTGAACCGGTAGGGCACCGTATGTAGTCAACCAGTTTGAGGGATCCTGCAAGAGTTGTTCATCATATTCCTCCATTTAGGAGCATTTCATTTCAGTGGTTGAATACTGACATTCCTTCAGGAGATTCAAGTGCTTAACGGTAGATGTGTTACCAGTGTGGGGAGTGTCTGGCCGCCTGTATCGGCCTGTTCAGGCATTACATTTTACAATACTCTTTGCTGTTCTTTTTATAAGCATGGTGGTAGACATCCAATGTGCATGTGTTTTATTATGATAACAGCCCTTTTCTAGCCCCTCCCACACAAAAGATTGCCCCTTAAGTAAAGAATGTTTACCCACCCCTGTTATATAGGGGTTGCAGAGATCTAAAGGCTCCTACTGGACATTCGTAGGTCAAGATTAGGTTTCCATGCAGGGACGTTATTGCTTCCTTCAGACCCGGAGGATTCTTCCTTTCTCTCACTTCCGGAATCATAGCTTGTTGTATTGCATCCTCAGCTGAAGGGAATCCAGCACAATGGGTCCCCAGGAGGCAGTTGTGAGTCCTGCCTTAAGGAGAGAATGTTGGTTGAGGAGGACGAGGAGGTGTCAAGGTGTTGTTGGGAGAGTGCAGAAGACAGTGGTTAGGGAGCAGGGAAGAAAATAAACTACTGTGGGGGGATCGAGGCTGTTACCAAATCATCGTATTCAGATGAAAACCACACATTCCAGGAATTGGCGGGGAAATGTCCGTGTCTCTTCCTATGAACATCTTCTTGGACTTAGTCCTCACATTACATTTGAAGAGAGTTTCTGAGTCTGATTTAAATTGGAAGAAAATGCCCCGTGGTTCATCGGACGGGGACGATTGTAGGTGTTGCATGTGTGTGGTGTTGTCTGTGTGTGGATACGGGTGGGGCACTGAGTTATGACTGCATGCTCAGGAATGAAGGGAGTGGTGCCACTTTTTTGCAGAGGCTCTGAAGTTTAGTTGAGTGCAGAACCGAAGGGATTTGAGTGGACTGGATGCTTGGCCTCCCTGAACACCTTGTTACTGAGCGTCTTGATCACAAGAGGGGAATTGAATTAAACCAATGGTGCAATCGGTGCTTTTGTACTATCGATGTACCACTTGGAATGGACAATGGTGACGTGAATACGACTTCCCCTGAGTGGAATTCATAGTTCTGTTTCATCAGTATGTTTGTGTTTCTATAATAGGCTCACTCATTTCTATCCCTCTGTCTCGCAGGCAGTAGGTCCGGTGTGAGGTGGGATGTCAGGCCGTGAGTCCGTCGGGGAACTGATCCCCCAGGATGTGGCGGAGGTGTTTGCCCATGAGAGGTACACCAAAGGCAGGAGAAGGAAAAAGCGCGGGGGCTCCATTGGTCGGGCCTTCAGCTGGTTCAAAGGAAAGAAGAAGAAGGATGTCAATGCAAACGGACAGAGCCTGGACTTCCATGCAGGCGGGCAGAAGACGGTCAAGACCTCCCCACAGGGCCACAGCCAAGGTAAGAACCACCCGGGGGAAACTAAGAGCTTAACGGTCATTCTAGTTTGACCTGCGCACACAGTACACGTGTCTTTGTGGCCAAACTTTGCGTCTAGAAATGTGGAAATGGTTGAAATGGTCCTTTTGCATGGACCTGTGTTTGTTTAACTTTGCAAACATTGATTTTGTTTTGCCACTCCAGTGTGGTATCCAGACTCCTTTCCAAAGGTGGAATCAGGCAGAGAGTTTTTTACCGCTGAAGTGGACTTCAGGGAATGTGGGACAAATGCGCTAGGATTTGTGATTTCAGCAATTTATTGTGAGAGTTCGTTCTTAATGCAAAACCAAGGCACTTTTTAATAAAGTCTCTTTGATTTTAAGGCCTGCATTTTGGTATGCCACTAAATAGACTCCATGATTAGACTCCATGATGTCTGTCTGTGCTCGCTAACATTGCTATGACATTGCCTACGACGAGAAGAACTTTCTGCCTGTCTTCATACTAAACAATTTTTGAGTTGGGTGTTCAGAAACAGTTCAATATCTCCAAGGTATGTTTGCTCTCTGAAGGTGTGTTTGGACAGTCTCTGACTCACCGGCCGCCGTTTGCCTCTATACTGTACCCATTCTGGGACAACCAACAAACCTCCAGCGCTATCTTATAGGTTACCGGCAGACCCAGAGTCCATACGGAAGCACACACAAGTGATAAAATGTGACGTGCGCGCACATGCCAACCTATGCTAAGACATACAGAAACACAAAGGTGTCGTTGTGCAGTTTTGGTTAATTGGACCACAGACTGTCTGAAACATACCCTTGAACATAAGCCATTGTTTGCCCTGGCAAGTCACTCCACAAGGCAATTTGCTTTGGTTAGCCCCGTGACTAGTTCAAATAAGAACAGAGCTGATCATTTTACTAGGAAACGTCCTGAGACATATCACCAGGCAGCAGATACTGAAATTCTCCTGGAAATGTTCCCAATCTCCCCCAGAAGGCTTCAGTACATTCTACAGATAAGCCATATACGAACTAATGTGAACTTATCCTGACAGTAATTCCCAGTGATACCAGAGAGGATGGGCCCGTCGCCCACCCCACCTCAGGCCTGATCTGGGAAGAGGGTTGGGGCTTGCAAGCACCCAGGTAATTAAAACTGCAGCCAGTAGTTACAGTAGGAACAACAGGTTTAAAACCCACCCCTCTCACTTACATCCTAGCCTTTCTGGACAGTTATGAAACAGTATGTGGCTGGGGGTCAAGCAGTCTGTGGCTGGGGGTCAAGCAGTCTGTGGCTGGGGTTCAAGCAGTCTGTGGCTGGGGGTCAAACAGTCTGTGGCTGGGGGTCAAGCAGTCTTTGGCTGGGAGGGCAGTATTTAAACATTAGTTTAATAGACTTGAATGTGTGTAAACAACAATCTGCAATGGATGGTGATGGTGATGGTTACATAATTTTGTTTACACACTGAGTTTGATTAAACTACCGCTGGTGATTAACAAAGGAAATGATTGATTGTCAGATTGAAATGTCAGATTTATAATGTGCCTGACTGGGCATTGTTTACTCTGAAAACAGTTAATTACTTTAATGAATAATCTTCAATTCATGGGTTTGATGGGTATTGTTAGAATTAATGGGTGTTGGTTGGGTGTCACGGGTGCTGTTTGGGTGTCACGGGTGCTGGTTGGGTGTCACGGGTGCTGGTTGGGTGTCACGGGCGCTGGTCGAGTGTCACGGGCGCTGGTCGGGTGTCACGTGTGTTGTTTCAGTGTCATAGGTGTTGGTCTTTAAGAAAATTGAGAATGTCTTTTGTCAATCACATGCAACTCCCCCAGCTGAGGGTGTTTACCCCACCTTTGCTCTTTGGGGGAATGCATTGGTAAACACTACCCATGGAGTTTGACCCAGACAACTTGTTTGAGAGCCCAGTAGCTAGCGGAGATAAGTGCGTTTCTAGACCCTGCATTGTGAAGGAAGGAAACCCACTGACCCAGGACCTGTGTTGACACATCCTCCTGTGATGACCTGTGATAACCAGGAGTCACACTGGCCGCTGACCTTTCTGGTGTTTGCTGGCTGTACGTGTCTGGTTCTCCGGGGCGCGTCAGCTGTGTGTGTCTCAGGGGCCCCACACCGGGCTATTAGCCTGCAGTGATGCTCGGACCTGTTGATCCTGTACGTCACCTAGTAAAGCTAGGCTGTGGTTGACTCTCATGTCCTGTGTTCTCTCCAGCCGGACATCAACGGGGAGGGGGTGAGAAGGGAAGACGGGGAGAGGGGGAGCGATGCCAGAATGATAAGGTGCTACTGTGGGCTTGGCTCCTGTAGGTCACTTGGTTTGCAGAAATGCTCTACCAGAACATTCCATTCATTCCTCAGCACCCACTTCATTCTTCATACAGGCACTTCCTCTGTGCCCAGGGAAGGAAGTTCTTTTGTTTGTGTGTAAGTGTGTTTAAGAGAATGAGTTGGGGTCAAATGTTACTGCAGGCATTTTACTCCGTAATCCTTCTAAAGGTCTCAAACGTCCGGCCACCACCGCCATTTCTCAGATACATGTCTTCCCTCGTTATTTTCCGGGTTATCTTTCGTTGCGTGGGTTAGCTGTTGGTACACTGTTGATTTGCCATGACCTGTAGTTTCACACGGGTGTGTGGGTGTGTCAACATGTGTGGGCGGCTCTGTAAAGCGTGGATAAACCTCTGTTAGTTTCAGCCTTGGGTGATTCCATCAAGCCTGGGGAGAGCAGGAAAACTGGTTTTGAAGCCAGGATACTGTTTCACTTTCATCAGCTTATGGTGGGAATCAAACTTGCCTCCCTCCTCTG
Source organism: Novumbra hubbsi (assembly GCA_016801125.1). Lineage (NCBI taxonomy): Eukaryota > Metazoa > Chordata > Actinopteri > Esociformes > Umbridae > Novumbra > Novumbra hubbsi. The sequence continues at coordinate 23,077 of JACXGK010005580.1, read as the reverse complement.
TGTTGTTACATTGCCCCAGACTGCTGCACGAGTTCCACAACATCCTGTGTGATGGGAGTGTGTGTTCTGTATGTGTCAGTACATTCATAGCATCTAAGGTCCTACAGGAAGGCCAGGACCTCCTTACCCCAGTATGTGAAATACCTGAATGTAGTCTGACTGAAAGGGGAAAAACACAACAAAACCCTCTCTTAAAGTGTGTTTTTTTGATTAAGTAAAAGTTTCATTCTATTCATACATCAGACCTCGATGCGATCATCTAAAATGATTAATTATGTTTTTAGCCGCTTTCCTAACTAATAAAGTGTGTTTGTCTCTGCGTGGAATTTGAAGGAAACGGTTGCGAGTCCGGTAGTGGAAGTAATGCGTTCTCACACCCGTCACAGACAATTGTCACCGCAAGAAAGGTGTTTTCAAACTCTGCACACGCCAGTTGGATGGATGCTCAACAGGAAGTCCGGTGCCAGGCAGGTGTTGTAGGCCCAGTGTTACCGTACATCACAGTATCTTTATGCACTGGGTTATGTGCCACCCAAGGAGAACCGGACCAAGATTGGACTTTTGCCCGCGGCTTCGGGGCGTGTTAGATGAATGGAGCAATGCGGCTTTTGTTTACGCTAATCCCACTAAACAAATAGTCACTTAAATTTAAGGTGGTTGCCATAGCGGTTGTTTTCCGTTCCCGAGCGCAGTGTGTTTTCCCTGCCCTCTCAAGGACTGAGGTAACGACATGTGGAGTGTTCGTGTGCACACAGAGGAAAGCCTTTGTAGCGGACCCTCCACCGCCCAGCCTCTACACCCGCCGCGGCTGACAGGGGACGCTGCCACCTGCAGGCACGGTGTGGCACTGGACCCAGAGGGCTCCTTTAGCGTGTCCCAGAGACGCCGAAACAAGAGTGTCCCCTGCATGGGAATACACATGGTAGCTGCAATGCACACGGCGGCCAAGGCCTCGTCCCGGGAGCATGGTGTCTGGCTGGAATCCTTCCTGCCGGTGTAATAAATGTAGCCGCGTAATGAACGCGGCTTTTACCACCGCACTCTCAGTGGGTAGCAAGACTGAATGTAAACCTGACAGGCTTCTGGGTGGTTGTATGAGGTTCCTGGTTATGTAGCCGTTGAACTTCTGAGTGTGGGACCAGCGTGTGAGTCATGTGGGGGCCTAGCAGGGCTGTGTCTTCCTGAACTGTACGAGTCCTAGCAGGTCGGACTCCGCATGTTTTACATTCTCCATTTTTTTCCCCCCCTTGTTTTTAATGGGATTTATTCAGCGCTTCTCACCAGCTAAGCCCTGCTGTGGTGCTGCCTGGCAGGGATGTGGGGAACAGAAAGTTCTGTCACTCCTGACCTTCTAAGTGTTTTTAATTATGGAACAACAGGGTGGATCTCTGGTCTGTGCACAGGATCTCTGGCTTCCATTCATGTAAACGCTGTGGTTATTACATGTTAATTGTGCTCGGCTAATAATTCTGAAATATGTCGTAGGGTCAGATTCATGCACCCATGTTTGTGTTTACTCTGGCATACATACGTTTGTGTGGGGATTTAGTGTGTATTCGTGAAGTAAAACTACTGGACAAATTAAGATAGGCTGTGCCCTTTATTGGTTTTGTTCATTTCTGTTTGGTGAAAAATTTTGTAACTTAACACGTTGTATTTTTGCAGTGTATATACCCCAGGACTCATAAACACTCTTACACACACAGTCATTCTGAGTTCACAACTCTCCTACTAGGAGATCATACTACTTTGTTCTCCGGCTTCTCATTTGAAAGAGGCTTTAGGATGTGGCTGGGAGAGCAGACAGAAACCTTGCAGAAGCACAGTGTCTGTGCACATTTGTGTAAACACAACAGAGAGGGCATGTTAGGACAGGACTGTTAGCGCAGCATGTTGTGTGTGTGTGTGTGTGTGTGTGTGCCAGTGTGTTTGTCCATGTGAAGTCTCCACCTCGTGTCTGACTGTATCGGCGCCCCCCCGATGACGGTGTTAGATCTTGGGTAACAGGCAGGAAGACATCGGGCTGATTTCCCTCTTCGCCTAATCCGCAAATACAAATTGACTCTGGGTTTCTGGTTAATTAATCATGTCACTGACTTCATTCCAAAGAAATTAATACCTAGAAATATACCATTAGTCTACATCAGGGTCTCAAACCAGTTCCACGGAGGGCCGAGTGTCGGCAGGTTTTCACTCTCACCTTGTACTTGATTGATTAATTATGTCACTGATTGGTTAGGTCTACCCTCATCTGGTTATTTAGGTCTGAACCTGGAACCAATTTCCAGGAAAAAACTAAAACCTGCCGACACTCGGCCCTCCTTGGAACCGGTTTGAGACCCCTGATCTACATGATCTACTGATTCTCCTGTACTGTACTTGGACGTCAATCAATGCACAGTTCCCCTGCAGTAAAGTGTGTCATTAACTGTACTGTCAATAGTTTTAAATGTTTTTCATTTATAAATGATTTATTTAATGTAAACTGATCCTCTGATTTCAGAGCATTAGCTAAGCTGTTGGGTATCATACGCATTAGATGTTTACTGATATCTCTGGAGTATATATACTTTTGAGGGCTCACAAGATCAACAAACCCCTTAAGTCCTACTGGCGTTCTATTAGACCTGGCAACAGATGGGGGGAAACTGATTAATATAAACTGAATTACAAAAGGCTTTAACAAGATGCTGTGGTACCCCCATCATCAGATTAACCCATCCAAGAGTGAGTGAGTGTGTGTGTGTATATGTGTGTGTCTGTCTCTCTGTGGGTGTGTTTATGTATGTTTGTTTATGTGTATGTTTATGTGCATGCAAAAGCTCATCTGCATTATCCCTGTTTCCTATCTCTGTTGAACTGTTAATGTGGCAGCACCTACATTTGCCATTTCCTTTTCTGTCTCTAGCTTCAAAGGCCTAATTTAGAATCCATGAAAGTCAATGTTATTTTGATGAAATCATAATGAATCAACCAGTCCATGCAAAACATGCTGGATCCTCGAACAGGTACATTGGCAGCACATGCAGTTCTATTGATGGCCCACGTGATTTCTGTGTCCTCAGAAAGAGCTATTCATCCTGGTGAGATACCTGTTGCACTGGGTAATGGATGATGACATGGCAATGTTTTCCATTTGCTCAGATGTTACATTCCTCATATTGTTTGTTCACCGCACCAGGAAGTTAATAGACCATTTTCCCAGACGGAGATTGAGGTCTCCTCAGGGTAATAAGGAATGTCAATAATGGATTTACCTTGGATGTGAAGTTGAGGGGCATTTTAACTTCTCATCAGACATAAATTACGGCAAAAAGATTAGATTAGATCCACAGCATATGTATATGGATATACTGAGGTTTAAGAGCACGATTTCATGGTCTGACATTATTCCTTTGTGAAACAATGTGCACAACGTTCTCTCCCAACAGGATCAATCTTGTTTGATAAACTGAAATCTTCAGAGTTTACTGGCTCCTTTGCTCCTCCTAGTGGGAAGTGTCTGGTGAGAGTCCGACTTCAAGAGAAACTCATTATTCCTGTTAGACAAGTGTATTCTTCATTAAAAGGAGAGTAGCAAGTAAGCGATGGCGGACCTGTGTCTGTGTGTGTGTGTGTGTGTGTGCGGTTGCAGCTTGTTCTGTCATAATCAGAATGTCCACAAACAATGAGCTGTGGGGATTGGTCGACCAGGGTATAGGGCTCGTTTGAGGGATGGTCAGAATTAGGCTTCTGGGATTAGTGTCTGAGCTCTCATTCTGACGGCACTGCTCGAGCTAGGGAATAACAACAACTTCAGCCGCAGCAACAACAGCAAGTAAAACCTCTCTTGCCCTGATTTTATAAGTTCCTTTGTTTGCATTGGATGGTGATATCCTGGAATTGTCTTTCTACTCCGAAACTGAAACAACGCAGCGGGATTGGTTTGAATGTGTCTCTTTTCTTAAGATAAAATCTGGTTTTCATAATTTTTTGGGATAGGGTTACCATGCCGTCTGAGTAACCATGGTGGTGCTTTTGACTCCGAATGTTTACTGTCTCCCGGTGCCTTTGCGTTTTATGAGGAAAGGTGAGTTACATAACTAAAACTACTGTCCGGGTCCTAGACATACTCTTCACTTGTTTTCATTGATGATACATGTATTGAATTCCTTTCTGGTCATTTTATAGCAATACATGGTTCTTTCTTTCTCTCTAGGTGATAATAGCATAGTGGGTTAACTAATATGTGTCATTATTAATACCTGTAGAAAAGTGTTCAAATATTGCTTTTACATCTATAATATGTATGTATTGTCAAAATGTGTTTGTATTTAATACTTTATTGTGTGACTGCACAAATCAACAAATAATTCTGAATGTATCTACAGCTGTTTTTATCTTGCTATTATTTGTACGGTAATGGCCAAATAGGGTGAAACATCAGAAACATTGATCTGTGTGACAGGGACAATTCAGAACACATTGTTGACAGGAAGTATTCTGCATGGGTCTTCCTAGCACAGCCTGTGGCTGAATTTAAAGCAGCTTTAACTAATGGAAGATGATAGGCTTAACAAATGGCCAGGGCTTTCCACACTCTCAGCATCACTTATCTAGTAATCATCTCACTGATCCTTGATCTGCTGCGTTAAAACCTAATGAAACACTGACCCTGTGACATTACTTTGCTGCATTGGATGCATTGATACATCACGTCCCAGAGGTTCTCAATTGGATTTAGGTCTGGGGAACGTGAAGTCAATGGAAGGAATGCCTTCATCATATAGGAACTGCTTACACACCCTGGCCTGTTAAGCACATGGAGGTCTGTATGACCCTCCAAGGATATGTCTCCCCAGACATCACTGATCCACTGCCAAACCGGTCATGCCTGAAGATGTTGCAGGCAGCATAATGTTCACCACGGCGTCTCCAGACTCTTTCACGTCTAACACGTGCTCATGGGCTTAGTTTCTGACAATTTGATCAGAAACATGCACACCAGTAGTACGCTGGAGGTCATTCTGCTGGGCCCTGGCAGTGGTCTTACTGTTCCTCCTTGCAAAGAAGAGAGCGTTTGTCTGTGGCCACCACCTGCAAAACCCTTCCCTTTTTGGGGGTTGTCTTGCTTTGCCTCTCCAGTGCACCTGTTGTCATGTTCATTTAAACCAAAACAGGTGACATTGATTCATAATTGCTTATGCTTCCTAACTCGACAGATTGATATCCCTGGAGTTTAATTGACTCTGTGTTACAGCATTCTGTGATGATTGTGTTCCCTAAAATGTTTGGAGCCTAGTGTATTTGTATAGTACATAAATTAATAAATATATAGCTTTCTCTTCAATAAAAAAAAATGTGCAAGACAAAAAAGGGAATTTTAGGCAGGCCCTGTATCTAAATAATACAACCTAAATGTATTGGCCAAGTAACATTCTATGCTACATGCATTGTCATAGAACACAATTGATAGAAATCAGTCCAAATTCCACTTTGTGGATACACCGAATGATTTTATGCTGTAACGATTACACAGTATGTATGCCTGCACACCCACGGCCTCTCTCTCTTCTCTCACCAGTCCCAAAACGGGAGGATGAGGAGGCACACATCCCGCCTCACTTCCAGAAGAATATCTTCATCGAGGGCAACCGGCCCAAGTACCTTGAAGACCTGCACACTGAGGCCCAAGAGGGACTCAAAATGCAGCAGCAAGAAGGTGTTACAGCCCCGCCCTGGCACATACTCATGATAATATGGGTGTTCCTAGGAACTAAGCCCCCTAGCATGGAATTACCAGCGCCATGCTCTACCAACTATGCTGTAGATAATCAAAACGCACTTCCTCCATCACGTACCTACCCCTGACTTAGATTAACCTATGTAGTGATGTTACTGTGTGGCCACTTGAATTTGAAATGTTTTCACTTTGATTTCAGAAACCAGTTACGGAGTTGATTACCAGGATGACCAAAGTGTCACGGTATGTTTTAAAGTTTTTCTCCACTTTCATTCCTCAAATGACTGAACATTTTCCCATCACAAATTCACACCAAACGTATTTAGCCAATACCAATCCTTTGCTGTTGATCTTGGGATTCCTACAGTCAACGGTGACCCAGCAGCCGGATGAGACGGAGACTGAGACGGAGACTGAGAGTTGCAGTTACGGATATCGAAGAGGCTCCCTGTCAGACAGCACGATGGCTGACACTGTGTCCCAGGTCTCCACGCGCTCTACTATCTCCGCTAGGTCCTCAAGGTCAGGATTGACCCGCCAAGGTAACCAGAAATGACCACAACTAGAGATTGGTTCATGGCCGAACTTTTTGTGGCATATTTTAGAGTAGATATTTATGGATTGAAAATGTCTATTGACATTTTTTTTGTAACAGATCTTTCTTTCCTGCTTTTTGTCCAGCTTCAACCTTCAGGCCCCTGAAGTCAGAGAAGAAGCCGGAGAAGGCCAAGGCTAGGAGGAGACATAGGAGAACAACCGTTATGGGGATACCACAACATATCCAGAGAGAACTAGGTACACTACTTGTTAGGCACTCAGGGATTGGAAATGTATCATAATATAATATTGTGAAGATATCTATGGTTGATTTCATCCTCTGTACATTAACAGAGTCCCAATTTGTTAGTGTAGTTATAAACTGTATGAACCAATGTTGATTTGTTCTGTGGTTCCTCACTAAAGGGCTGGACAGATCCTCATGGGCAGGTGGTCAGGTTATAGACGAGGACGAGCTTCCAAACGGTGAGAACCAGAACATCCACACCATTGATGGGCCTCACCAGACCAGCTCCCAGGAGGGCGTGAGGCTCTACAACAAGTCCATAGAAGGCTTGCAGCCTGTCAATGAGAACCAGGTTGAGAGGTTTCCCCCCAGAGCCGGCCACAGGGATGACCGGGCTGTCCTCCAGCAAATGGACCCTCAGCGGAAGCCACCCAGCCCGGTGATGTCCATGAACCCCCAGGCCCCGTACATGTCAAAGATCATCCCCAACGCGGTGCTGCCGCCCTCCATTGACGTGGTTGAGATTAGCCGTAACCGCACCCGGAGCAGCGTCCGCACCGTCAGTAAGAGCAGACTGCTGCTGGCCAGCCCTGCCTCCTCGAGAGCCTCCTCCCGTGCTTCCTCCCGTGCTTCCGCTATGTCCTCTGCCTCCCGCTACAACCCGCCACACTTCTCTGACAGCTCCGGATGGAGCCGCTCGGACTCCTCTGAGACCCTGGTGTCGGACTCCTCCACCATCTCCTCGAACAGCACCGCTAGACAAGGGGGCTCACAGGAGGGGGATGGAGAAGGCTCAGTCAAGGAGAGAGCCCTGGACAGAGAGGGTATCCACTCGTCCGTCGTTAGGACCTCCCGGATCATTGCCACAAATGGGAAAGGGAAAGCCCGAGGGGACGATGACAAACAAGAGGGGACCTTCATCCGGAGCGTGTCTGTGATGAAGCCCAAGAGGGCACCGGCCCCACCCAGCCGCTCCCACTCCCTGTGGAAGCGGCTGGACAAGGACAAGATGAAGAGGCGCTCACGAGACCTGGCTGACGTCAGGTTTGTGGCCCCTCAAAACAGCGCAGTTCAGATTAGGGAGGATAAAACTGTCCTGCACTCCACCAACACAAATAGCCCTGGGTACACTGCAGACACCAGCTCTCTGGATGAGTCTCCACGCTCTGTGGTCGCCAGCCCCTTCAACACCCCAGAGCAAACAGTCAAGGAGGACGTGAGCAACGAGCAGCCAGTAGTCACAGACCCATATCCCCAGACCGCTCAAGAAAACAGCATGAAAAACACTCAGGGTGGCACGCCCACCCCCCCCTCCAAACAGGCCCATAACTCAAACCCAGGGCACAGGAGAGGCCTCCTGGCCCAACTGGCAAGCATCTTCCACAGGGCGCCATCCCCAACAGCTTCCTTTCCCCCACCAGTCAGTGGTAAGACGCCTGAGCCTCAGTCGCCTTCTCCAGTTGACACTGCCACTCCCTCACCTTCAGTCATGGCACTCCGAGAGCTCTTCAACATCCCGCCCCCACCCAAGGTGTTTGCTCCCCCTCCTCCTCCCCCGGAGGTATGGGCACACAATAGGCGCACCTTTGAACTGCTGCTCGGTCCGCCAGCACCCATCAACATGGATACGGTGGTGAGGAAGAATCCAAAGGATCGACGTCAGCAAAGGCATTGTCCCTCTGCATCCAGAGAGGGTTCTGTTAAGAACTTGTCACCTGAGCAGGATGCAGTCGGTGTGCTAAAGAGGGTCAAAGTGCCTGAGCTGTCAAGTCATCCAGACCAGGAGAGGGAACAGTATTCCACTGCTGGGGCTAGTAATCAAGTAGCATTAACGCCAGAGTCAAGAAAAGGTCCAGAAAGTCCAAAAGTCCAGGAAAAGCAAGGTAAAGGAACGACTCATATAGAGACGTCTGAAGGTATGAAAGGGACTGGTGAAGTTGAATCAGAAAGGGTCAAGGTAAGTCAGATGATAGGTAAACTAGAGAAGGTCAAGGCAAGTCATTCTGTAAATGGGAAGTCAGGGACCACCATGGTATCTCCCAGGAAGGGTACTGAAAAGGTAAACAATGAAATGCATAAAGTTACAACAGAGTCCCAAGCTAAAACAGGTACATCGTCTGTGGTTAGCCTTGCGCTAGCACACGACTCGTCCTCTCCTTCTCCTCCACCAGCACACTTTCCTCCTAATCCCCCTTCCAAACAGACCCTACCTGTGCCCCCACTTTTGATCTCCTCAGACTCTACGATGCCTCCAGAGTCACGACTAGTCTCCCCCTATGGGGAATGCTCTTGGCCCCCTCCCCCATCTCCTTTGGACTTGGCCTCCATTGGGAATGATCTTGACCTTCCCCTTCCCCCACCACCAAGTGGTTACGAAGACGAGGCAGTTATGACAGAACCTGTGCCCTCTGTATCAGTGGAAACCGCGAGGGCTCCAAACCATACCCGATCTGCAACCCAGAAAGTTTCATCTGTATTACAGGGAATCCCACCTCCACCCCAGACTATCCCACCTCTACCTCCTCAAAAATCTCCCACAACTCCAGCTCTTGAGGTTACTCGTCTGACATCTAAAGAAGCCACCTTCCCACCAAGTGCAAAGTGTCCTTCCTTCTTCATTCCTCCACCTCCCACAAGTAGCCCTCCCCCACCTCCAGTAAATACCATAAAGCAGTCAAAACCAGAAACCACAGAGAGCCAGAATCAAGAGAACTTCTCCCTCAGCCAGAGCTCTCCCACTCCACCAGAAGAGACGCACAGTCCTGTGGTCACCCCCACTCTTCTTCAGATGGTCAAGCTGAGGTCTGTCAGAAATTGTGATCAGGATCAGGAAATGGACCAGACAGAGGTCACTTTGAGGGCCAAAAAAGCAAGTAATGGGGAGGCTCCCCAGAAGCCCATTAGAAGGTCCCTGATCATGACATCTCCCCCTTCCACTCTCACATCCCAACCTACTATTATCACACCATCTTCTATTGCCCCAGTAGCAACCCCAGTGGTGACTCCTGCCCCAGTGGCCACCCCCTTCCCAGTGGCGACCCTCGCCCCAGTGGCGACCACCTCCCCAGTGGCGACCCCCGCCGCAGTGGTGACCCCCTCCCCAGTGGCGACCCCGGCCGCAGTGGTGACCCCCTCCCCAGTGGTGACCCCCTCCCCAGTGGTGACCCCCGTTGCAGTGGCGACCCACGCCCCAGTGGCGACCCCCTCCCCAGTGGCGACCCCCTTCCCAGTGGCGACCCCCGTTGCAGTGGCCACCCCTGCCCCAGTGGCCACCCCCTCCCCAGTGGCGACCCCCGCCCCAATGGCGACCCCCGCCCCAGTGGCGACCCCCTCCCCAGTGGCGACCCCCGTTGCAGTGGCCACCCCCGCCCCAATGGTGACCCCTGCCCCAGTGGCGACCCACGCCCCAGTGGCGACTCCCGCCCCAATAGCAAATCCCTCCGCCACCCCAGTGGCAACTCCAACTCCGGCCCCAGAGGCACCTCCAGCCCCATTGGCGACCCCAATTCCTGCCCCAGAGGCACCCACAACTCCTGCCCCAGAGGCACTACCAGCCTCAGTGATGACCCCAACTCCTGCCCCAGATGCACCTCCATCCCCATTGGCGACCTCAACTCCTGCCCCAGAGGCACCACCAGCCTCAGAGACTACCCTAACTCCTGCCCCAGAGGCAACCCCAGCACCTGTGGGAACACCAAGTCCTGCCCCAGAGGCACCCCCAGCCCCAGTGGCAACCCCAACTTCTGCCCCGGAGGCAACCACAACACCACAGGCAACCCCTGCCTTAAAGGTGAACACAGCACAGGTGGCAACCACATGTCCTGCCCCAGAGGCACCCCAAGCCCTGGTGGCAACCCCAACTACTGCTCAAGAGGCTACTACACCACAGGCCACCCCTGCCTCAAACGTGACCCCAACCCTAAACACAATAACAGGCAAGCCCCAACCCAATAAAGTTAGTTTAACCCCAAAATCATTTATTGTCACTTCTCCTACTCGGAAGTTACCTCCTGACACCACCCCGTCAATGAGGATGCAGGAGGCAATACGCTTGAGGACAGCAGCCAGAAGTAAAGAGGGGCCTCCATCTCGTCTCAGCTTGCACTCAACTGGATCACCAACAGGTCTCAAGTCCCCCACATCCACGGCCAGTTTCATCTTTGCCAAGAGCCCAAAGAAGGTTGTGATAGACACCACCTCATCCCCTGAGACCCAGGCCAATCTTACAAAGAACCTGATGGCTGAGCTTTCATCTGTGTCTAATGTAGCCAAGTCAACTGACACACAGAATAAAATGCCTCCACCTGTGGCTAGGAAACCTAAGCCGAAGGTTAAGGATGTAGAGGGTGAAGAGACTGAGCATGTGCAAACTGCGGGACGGGAAGCACAACCAGCAGATGACACTGAGGGTAAGGGACCTATGACAGTGACAACCATATTTTCCATTTTGTTTTTACTATGGTCATGTCTATTCACGATACACATTGATGTGGTTTCACTTATATTTCTCTTCTGCCATAGCTGCTCTTAATGGAACGGCAGTTGGTGCTGCAGTGTCTCCATCACCCTCCACGTGAGGAACACTGCCACCTATCATGGATCAGTCATTCGCATTGACAGACCTTTACCTGGAAGTTGGAAAGACACCAGGAGTCAAGTACAAAATGAAGATCCAAAAGAGAAGACATGTGGAGCCTTCTGATGGGAGGGCTAACGGACATAACTTAATGTAGCCGTTCACATAAGAGATTTATGTAAAAAAAAAGAAAAAAAAGATAATTTGAGTTGATTCAAAAATGGTGTTGCTCTTCAATTTCTCCTAGTACTCTTTTTGTGTTTTGGAGTATTTCTTTTTGCCAGAGGGACTTTTTAATGGTCTGCCTTAAAAGATGTTCAGTCAGTTCAGTCACAATGCGTTTAGAGCACAGCAACAGTAGTGGAGCCTTATGGGGCTTCTAGTAAATAATACAAAAGACAGTGGATGCAGGTCTTGGTATTGTCTGGTTGCTCTCTGGTGTCAGTGATTGAGTATTACAGCTACTGTCGTTGGGGGAACCAAACCAGGGGGGGAACCTTATTATTATTTAAAAATGAACCCGACATTTTCTTTAATTTCCAATTAAGATTCGCTAGATTTAATTTCTAACTCACACATTTTCATGCTAGGCTCCCTGGGTGTTTTCTTCTTATCCAAATTACGTAACCTCACCTTTCAACAGTCTGGAGTTTCAGTGTCCACTGAAGTTTGGGATTTATTATAATGCACGGTGATGCGTAGATCAGTCTTGACCTCAATTATTTATAGACTACAATGGGGATAATTAAATAAATACAGTACATGCAGGTCTAGGTACTGTCTAGGTTGCCCTCTAGTGTCAATTATGGAGTTATTCAGCTTTGTGCGCCAAAAGGGGAACTTTACGATCCACTTGTCTGGATTAAATACCACAATATTGCATTTGTAATGTATTCATCTCGCTCTAAGGCCATTCACTAGTAAATTGTGTTCAGCTCATATTTCATCCATTTTCTCGTTTTTTGTATAAAAAAATACCTAAGTTATTTTTACTGTAGGTATCAACATTTTTGCCGTAAATGTATAGATGTTGTCGGATGTTAGCTTTTGTTTGTACGCGTGCCAATCAATGTGGCACTCCTTCACGATGTCATTGAATTTCCTTCTCTGCCATAAACGCTTTCATCAGAACTTGATGATGTCACTTATTCTAGGATAATCTAGCAAGAATGAGAATCATATTCATGATAAAAATCATGATTTTCCTGTTCATCTTGTTTCTCTTATTTGAATGTGCACAGACCGTGTAAATCGAGTCTCACAAATGTCATCTGATGTACAAGTTTGAACAGTACTTTTACTATTGGGGTATTTGTATTGCTTTTAGTTACTTAGAATTTAGATCTATTTTCTTTCAACCAAATGGGAGCTGCATTGTATTTATTTTTGCTAAATTTGAATTTAAATTTGGTATATTCTATAACTGAATGAAATCTTTTTTGAAAGCAACATAAGTGATTTCAATGATTGTAGTAAAACATCTGACAATGTATAATTTCACTTATTTCAATATAACAGAATAAATTCACAATTTAATTATTTTGACATGTCATTATTTCAAAATTAACAAAACCATTTTAGACATTTTTTCTAATGTTTAGTGAGAAAGAAAAATATTTTATATTAATGTTTATATTTAAATATCATTTCGGTTATAATTTCAATAGCTTTTTTATCAAATTACTTCCAACTGGAAATAGAAGTAGAACAAACGCCTCTTTCTAAACTGTATAAAATTTATTTTTTATAATCAAGCTGCACACTAACTCAATGACAATGCGATAACACGTTTGAGGCTGTTTACAACTTTTTATTTTTAAAAGCTTGAAAATGGTTTTACAACAACACAACATTTTAAGGAGATGTATCTCTTTGTTGCAGCATATCATTTATCTTAATATGTTCTCTAATTTCTGCAGGAGCAATATATATCTATGGTTGCACCGAAATTCATTAGGAATATCAAATCCTTTGTTCTTTTTAGGAAGCAGTCCATGGAAAATGTCATTACCACTATGTCACAAAACATTTTTATTTAAAATGTAATCACATACTCCAGTTTTAAATGCGTTGTAGCACACTATTTAAATGTATTTAACACAAGTTAATTTATTTTAATAGATTTGTATACGTATATTATTTATTTACATGATGTGATTGAAATGACAGTGGTGGAAATAACATTTTATCTGTTTTTCAACCATCTAACAAGAAAACTATCAATGAAAATATTAGTTTTGGAACTAGCCAAAACAAAACAAACTATATAAAACACATTTTTTTCACATTTATTGAGTTTATGGCATGTTTGAAAATGACCCACAATAAACATACTCTCTATGTTAGGGATATTTACATTTAAATTGTCCCTTTTTTAGGATGCTCAACTTTTTCTAGCTATGGTCACCAAGCTATCAAACTTTGAAAAAAACGTTATTGTGCAGTATTTTGTAAGGGTGGTGGAAATGACAACAGAACTGAGCAAAGTGGTATTTTGTATAAATACTATAGATAATTTCCCAAATGCTTAAAGACAAAACTTTAATTTAATTGATTTAATAATTTAATTGACTCAAGTTAAAGCGTTATATATCATTAGTTTTAAATTAATAAGAATATTAATGAAACGGACATAGTTGAAAGTCAAGTCTGGTCAGTGGACAGGTGTTTAATTCCAAAACACCAGAATCAAGTCACCAAAAACGTGAAAATATTCATATTTAGTGTATTATTTTGAAAATATTCCCCCAGGGACATGAAAGATGGCATAGTTAAATAAATAGTAATTACCTAAATACGCATAAATAAACAATTCCGCATAAATTGGCAGTAACTCGTTAGCCATCATGTCCAGAGTTAGACACCAATAAACAATAGCCTATTCAAAGATACAGGAAGTAAGCAGGAAATACCGGAACGGTAGCCTACTACTAAGTTACTGGCATTTCGTAGTGAATGCAGGAGTATTTTAGGGACGTCAACTGTAACTTCCCAATTAAGAAGCACATCATTAACAATATTCTGGAAATCGTATTTTTTTGAGTGAGCTAGAAAGATACTTTGCTCATTTCTAATGGTAGACGGGCTCTTGACAATCCGAGAGCGGGTGACAGACGTGTAGAGAGAGTGCATGTGCAGTAATAAACAAAATACTAGAAAAAAAGTGGACACAATATACTAAGTACTAAATGTACTGCCAAATCGGATCTCAGACCACATCAACACCTTCCACAAACTTTAAGCAAACATCTCTCCTTCTTCTGAGAAAGCATTTTATTAAAACCCTTCTAAATCGGTAGAAATTTGCGTCAAAATCATTGCAATTTCTACATTTCTATTCATATCTCCAGATTGATTAAAGATGTAAGCCGTTGTAGAGGACAGTTTTCCGAAAATAATGACGTGTCGTATGTGTATTTATGTAGGGGACAGTCATCTGCAAAGAATGACATGTCGTTTGTGTATTTATGTAAAGCAGAAACCTTCCAAATCCCGACCACAAAAACTGTTTTTCCCTGATTGCATAGAAAAAACTATAAATTTTTTCAGGAGTTAATCTGATCAGAATTTAATCTAATTTTAATTTTTGGATTAAATGATCCATCACACTGATATAGGGATCCAAAATTGTCAATTTTGTTTGATATTGTACAATTTTCAGAAGACAATAATGCAGATTAGTTGTATATTATGTTACTTTGTCAAACAATACATTTGGGGATGTCCATATGTGACATAATCAGCCTTACCTGTTGGAGAATACTTTGAGTTTCTCAATAAAAGCAACTAAATGTCAACATAAGTTTTTTGTATTCTCTTCACACAATGTTACTAATAAACTAATTAAGTCTTCTCAAACAATGTTATCTATTCGTCCTTCTTCAAGTTATGGGTTTTCAGAGTCCAAAATGTAAAGGACATCATTCTAAAACAAAGGATGACCTCCTGAGAGGTCAAAAGGTCAAGATTTTGCCAGGTGGATTTTGGGGTCCCAAATGACCCATAGACCTCTAAGGGTTAAATTTGGCATGAAGGACTCAATCTTAAATTAATAGAAAGTGGTGTTGGAAGCAAAACATTTGATTTAATTAACATGTAGAAAAAACAAATCTGCGGTCAAAATTGGAAATAAACCAAGTGACTTCTTCCCCCAAAGACAAGGTGTTAGACAGGGTGTTACAGTTTGAGTCCCGGATGATTCAATATATACATAAATTAATTTGTTATTATTAGTTTCTGTGGATGACTGCTTTTATGTCTCAATTGCCGAAGAGGGACAACAACATCTAAACAATCTACACTCATTCTGTCAAACCTGCGCCCTGACAGTTACTCTAAAAAGACAATAATTATGCTATTCCAGAAAAGCACCAGATGTCAAGAAAACGGATACACTTTTAACTTAGGACACACTAACATCAAACATGCACATACTTAGACATAACCTGTTGTCAAAATACATTCCACAGGTAATTTCAATATGGCTGTGAATGAGCTGATAGATAAGGCTAGGAGTGCCTTTTATGCCATAAAAGGATCTGTACAATTTCTATACATCTAATACATGGTTAAAAATGTTAAATCATAGAACCAATTGCACTGTATTATCAGGGTTATGCCGGTAGGACCCAAATGCAGACAGGATCCAGGTAAGTGCGATGTGTGAGCACACCAAATGTTCGTGGTCAAATACAGGCGTGGGTCGGCAACGGGGCTGGTGGGTGTGTGTCAGACGACGGGCAGAGACGTGGTTGGTGGGCAGGCGAAGGTCGGTAACGGGGCTGGTGGGTGTGTATCAGACGATGGGCAGAGACGTGGTCGGTGGGCAGGCGAAGGTCGGTAACGGGGCTGGTGGGTGTGTATCAGACGATGGGCAGAGACGTGGTTGGTGGGCAGGCGAAGGTCGGTAACGGGAACTCAAGAGACAAGCAAGGTACTGGGCTGGGGCTAGGAAACAAGGACTATGAAACGCTGGATACGCTGTACTGGACAAGACGATCTGGCACTGCCAGCTGGGGACACAGGGACTAAATACACTGAGGGTAATTGGAACTAGACAACACCTGGTGGGGGGGGCGGAGACAAGGGAACAGGTGAAACCCATCAGGGCGTGACAAGTATGGCATTGAGGTGTGGGCTCACCTTATAAATGAAGACAAATAGGATAAACACCCTATAGACATATTACTATGAACTTCGCAAAACATTTCTCCATGCACAATGGAAATCTCCAAACAATCTTTGCAGAGCTGAATTACGCCAATTTCCCCCCTTATCAATATTAAAAAGGAGTTCTTAATTATCACATTCATTTGGAAAACCGTGACCCCAAATCCAAACACTACCAAGCGCTAAAAAGCCAAGAGAAAACACAACAGTCCCCTCAAACAGCTAGTCCTGAGGCTTAGTTTGCTTAACCTCACCAGCGCAAGAAAGCATCAAGCCAGCTACTCAGACAATCTGGCCCAACCAAATCATAAATAAACAACAAAAAGAAAACTATATTAATCATTGGAGAAATTTAACTGAAACACGAAGTGAACTTGAACGCCGTTTGGATCTAAACCGACAGTACATATTGTCTGACTACCTGAACACTGACCAAAAACGGAGAAGGAGATTGACAAAGTACAGACTCAGCGAGCACAACCTAGCCATAGAAACAAGCACACATAGACAGACCTCGCTGCCCAGGAAGGAGAGGCTATGCACATTGCGCCGCAGAGGTAGAGGCGGTATTTATTACACTATGACCAATATAAAGAAATTACAGTATATTCCCCAAAATGCATACAAAATATAAAGAATTTCAGAGCAAACCAGATAAAGAAAATACGCCACAGGCCAACTCATTAAGAGAACTAATGAGGAGAACTACCCAACTGCTCACTCTTAGCTACCAAATATGTGACAACCTGCCATAACCTTAGGGACAGCGAGCGGAAGACCTAATTATTTGCATTTATTTTTGTTCATTTCATTTTTGTTGTATGTATGTGTAAATGTGTGTGTATATATACCTTGATAAGATTTTGTTTACCTTGATACAATTTACTCTTTGTTATCATTCATTATAGTATTATTATATCAAGTATCACTACAGTGGTTGTTATTTTATTCTTTATTGTTGCCATGCCAAACCCCCTGAAACTGTCGTCTAACCTGATCAGGTGTGGTGGGCAGATATAATATCGCACCTATGCATAATACCATCGCACAAAAAGCGCTGTTATGGTTACACAACAAATGACTCATTTCTCACGTCATGACATGTCTTAAATAGCCTAGAGTCTCACAGTACGAAGTCTTTCGTCGCTCAGCGTAAACCGCAAAACACCAGCGCCTGGACTGCTGGGGATTATTTTAAGGACATTCTTGATTTTGTACTATTGCTGGTTGGATACAGTAATCTCTTTAATGGGCTGGATATCACTCGCTCAACGTTTAGTCTCTCTACTGTTCATAGAGACATGCTTTACTGGTAAGAAACACTTTCCTGATAAACCTTATTATTGCCAATAATGACTTTAATGTAAAATGTACATGAGTAATGTATCTGATCAAATGTGTCACTACTCATGCCATGTCTATATATATATATTAGTAGTAGTAGTAGTAGTAGTAGTAGTAAGAATGTCTTTGTCTCTCTGTCTGTAGCTGAATTTGAGGTCAGTGTTCCTCATGAGCCCCAAGTAGCCATCTTGGGGCAGTATGTACTCCTGGACTGCAGTTTCCCTGTGGAAAAGGCCTTGGAACTGGATAGAACTGTGATTACATGGCAGAGAGGCCTGGAGGTTATACACAGCTTCTACTATGGACAGGACCAACTGGACAGACAAAGCCATCACTATTACAACAGAACCAGCCTGTACCACTCTGAGATTGAGAGGGGCAATGCCGCTCTTAGACTGGAACGTACCAACCTTGGGGACAGTGGAGACTATACATGCTCTGTGAGCACAATTCTGGGAAATCAGAAGAAAACCTTCCAGCTGAAAATAGCAGGTACGTTTTCTTTTCTTCTACTTTTCTTCTCCTATGAGACGGCAATGTTGGCACTTGGAAGTCTTGGAACTCAAAAGAAGTCAAAAAGCCAGTTAGAATGTGTTGTTATGCCCAATGTTGTACTGATGCTTGGTGTGTTCTGGTCATGCAATTAAACTGTGTCCATCTCCTCTTTTGCGTCAGCGTTCTACCCTGAGCCAGCCCAGTACCTCACAGTGTCTCCCAGTAGTGTGGATCTCCTCCTGACCTCACAGGGAGGGTATCCCAAACCCACAGTGCAGTGGCTTGATGACAGAGGTGGTGATGTCACCAGTGACATTGTTACACAACTCTCCATGGATACAGGGGGACTATACACAGTGTTGAGTAAACTGACCATACAGAAACCAATCAACACCACCATCACCTTTGTCCTAAAAAACAACGACTTGGGACAGGAGCTCAGGAGGGAGATCACCCTTCACTTAGATAAAATAGGTAACAATCAACTTTAAATCTCTCTTCTACAGCATATGTAGATAAAGTGCTAAATGGGGTCCCAGGGGTTGTGATAGGTGTGGATAATGTTCATTCTAACTCTTCACTTCTTCCATGACAGGGGAAGATGTAATGTTACCTGTGGTCCTCAACGAACGATGCCGATGGAATATGCTGCTGCCCTTAATTTTTTTCCTGGTATTATTTGCATTGGGGGTTTTAGTAACATTCCAGAAATGCTTACTTGAGAAATCAAGAAGGATAATTAAATGCTGTGAGAAAGGAAACCATACCAAATATCCCGAGAAGAATTGCCCCATTCAGGAAACTTTACTAACAAATAATACTTAAAAACTTCAACAACCATCATGTCACATTTGAAGTATTCTACATATCTGTACATATCTGTACATCTATGTAAATAAAAACTTTTAGTAAATTATTATTAAAAAACATGGGACAATCAAAAAAGCAAGAAACTAGTCAACAGAAGCTAAGAGGACCCAAAACAGTATGCTACACCGAAGCTCACCTTTGGATGATTATTTATTACGCATATTATTTTTTTTACTAATTTATTTTATTTTTAATGTTCTATTTTTGTTTGTTAAGTGGTTTGCTTTGTGTGTTTTTTATTAATATTTACAAACTTGTTGCTGCAATAAACTTGACTTCAATCTAAAAGGTTACACCTGAAAACAACATGCTGGATCTTTGCATTTGTTGTATTATCAAGAACAACATGGTGGACAATCAAAAGAACAACACATTGGTCAACAGCTGTGAGATGCCCCAAGCAGGATTTCCATCAATACCAGACATTTGGATCCATTACATTTCTCTGCAACCTTGTCAAAGCAGAAGTAAGACACTGCCTCTTTGGAATGGATGTGTGCTATGTAAAATATAGAAACTGACTGCAGGTGACCAGAAACGGGAAAACATGCACATTGAGGCTTACAATGGACCTAAGCTTTAGTAGCAATAAGACCCTACCCTGAAGTGCTGCTTGCTACTACATGGTCTATTTCCTCAAGGGGGCCAGAGCAAAAATACATATGCTCACTACATTGGGTAATAGGATCTATTAAATGTCTTGAACTTAAATGTCTTTAGTAAGAGTGAATGATTCCAAGCTTAACTGTTATTTCAAACTACATTGGCGTGATTTTAAACAGCATTATACTGCCTAACGCAGTGTTTACTTTGCCTTGCATGAAATAGAATTTCATAAAGGTCCATGTATTTATGTCCTAAAATTGCAAAAAAAAGAATAAATACAATGTTTGACAAAAAACAACTGTATCTTGCATGAGCTCTTTGGGAAGAAGTTTCCCAGTCACTGAGGGCCAGTATAATGACGTTATTACTGTAACTTTTTGGTGTGTCCGTTTTCAACCACACCTGGGGTTTCAGAGTTCACGGCAGGCACACCTGTACCATTATAAACACGACTAATGGTAGTGTAATAAAAATATATTGAGCTGACTCATTCATGCCATCCCCTCTTCTGTTGTTGAATGGGTCTTGGTTGCTGAGCATTTCTCAACATTCCTATCGCAAGGTGTGTCTGTTTGAAAACAACAATAGAGCCAACTTCTGAGTCACTGATAAGGCATCACTGGATGGGTCAAGTCCTAGAAACAGCCTCATTAGTGGCTCAGCTTACACTTTTCAGACACCAGTGAATGGAGCTGTTAATTTTTTATTTATTTATTTTGTACCTGGTTGAATACAATTAACTTGGTAATGAGCTCTGTCATATTCTGTCATATTCTTAAACTACAAATACTGCACTGGTATTTATGCTATTTGTTATTACTGTCAGCAGGGACATGTTAAGTGCCCCTTGTAATGCAATGTATGTAGTACGATTTTAAATCAGTGGTCACCATGAGCCACAAATCGCCGTCTACTTTCTTAAATGAAAAAAAACAGTATGTAACATATTAAGAGTTGCAGTTATTAATCATAGTTTTTATTTATTTCAAACCAGTCAGGTGTCAGTGGTACAAAAGTTTATGATGTAAAATGTACCACTGTATTGTCACTAATTGACCCTATCGCCACTTGAAATACCAGACCATTGGCACGTCTTTTCCATTATCAATCGCTGACTCTACCAGGCCATCGTTGTCTCCTGGGACTTCCTTGTTCTCCTCCTCCACGGCCTCCGAGATGAGTGGAAATGTATTTCCCTCACCCTCCTCTTCAGACTCACTTCCATCTTTCCACAGATGATCTTTAGGAATTTGCAGTGGCTGCTCATCAGCCACCATCAGTTCCCAATCCTTCTTGGAACGGTAAACAACCTCTTCCTGTGAGACCGACCGCCCTGATCCCAGGGATGAGGACTCCTCTGGTGGATGTATCCACCAATTTTCACCGGAGGCTTCATTCTCTGTAGATTCTGGCCCACCAACCTCTCTTAACCCCACCATTTCACTCTCTAAAGGAATGTCCTGGCTCAGCACTTCCCCCTCCTTAGCCCCTAACCCTGGTGCCTCTCCCGTTATCATCTCTGTGTCCCTCAAACCTGACCCTTGTGTACCCCTGAATATTTTCCCTAATCTAAAAAATGTCTGAACCACCTCAGACTCTTCACCCTCCTTGGGAACAGCTTCACCCTCCTCTACATGTTGCTTCTCCAGGAAAAGAGTGTAGCTCTGCGCTCCCTCGTCACCACCATTATTACCATTGAAGGTTGGTAGATGATCTGGGTTGTCAAACTCATCAATTGTCTCATCCAATTTGGTCTCAAACCAGACATGGTCTTCATCGTCACCATCGACTCTTGAGGGGCTGACTTGTATCACAGCACCCCTGGGTGTCGTGGGTTGGTCTGAGAATAGCAGAGCCTCGCTGCTGACGAAACCTACAGGATACGAAAATAAAGTTCAAATCAATGGAGTTCAATGGAGACCAAATCTCAACCACCAGACATTATTTGAGCAGGATGATTTCCCAGGCATTTTGCGAAGGGGGCACACTATGGATTATCTAGTCTTCTGAGCCAATGCTTTGTTTGCAAAGTGGTACTTTTAAATTGGAAGGCAGTTAGTTGATCATGTGATTGTTCTTCCCCTTTAAATCTAATTTTGTAGCACCTAAAAGTACCAATCTTGGAATTGGTTCACTTTACATTCCATCAATTCGGCTTCCCAACAGTGAGGAATACATTATTGGCAATTTTTTTTATTCCCCTTCTTTGAAACTGTGTATGGTAGGCAGACTCTTCTGTCTTGATTTACAGACAGATTATATGTTCTTCGACCAAGTCACTTACCCTCCACCATGGCTCTTCTGGGTTTGGACGTGACACATTTAGTATCACAGCAGTCACAGACAGAGTCCTCTCCCATAAGAGCCCTCCACCTACACAAGAGAAGTCAGATTTACATTAGCATAATAACAAACAGACTCTGCTATCCAAAACCACATGCAGTACTTGCATTCAATGGTGAACTGTTTTTGTTGATAATATTGATTACATGTAGATGCTGCATGTAAAAAAACTAAATATATGATGCATCATCACCGCAGGAAAAATAAACTAAAGGGGAATGCTCGTCAGTCCGGTTAACACTTTTTCCTACATTAAGAAAACAATTTTACATTTTGTTGTTGCCTTTGAAAAAAACATTTTATTATCTGACAATGTCAGCTCACAGCAAAGTAGTACTGCCTATGAGGAACAGCCAATAGAAAGATTATGCGACTCCTAACTTCATCAATTACATACTTGTTTTGTACCAACTTCACTGCAGGCACTGATGAGTTAAAGATTGAAGTGTGTCCAAGCCCCAATGATACAGCTGTGATTAATCCACTAACCCACCACGTGTTTGTCACGTTCCCCTTGACATGGTAAAAACGGGCTCAAGCCTCGTTTGTGCATTTAGATAACTGCTGCAGAGTGCGATGTGTACTTTAACGTCAAGACAGACATTTCCCATTGTGCAAGAGTTTGTATCGGCATACCGGTTGTCTTTGTACGTGCAGAACTTGTGCATGGGACCATACTCATCTGATGACACATGCAGCTTACAGTGAAGAAAGACCTGAAGGAGACTGAAAGATTACCTTTGATACAAGCCAGAGAAATTCAAGTACATTTTTTTCTTATTTCTTATGGCTGTTTATTAGATGCAGTAAATAGAACAGTTGTATTAACATAATTTAATAGTCCCATACTTACTGGTGTGTCTGGATCCACGGTGAACTGAAAAGCACTGATGGAGAACCGGACAGTGTCATCAGTTTCGGGCAAAACAAACTCAGAGCCACCAAAGCCCTTCTGGCTCTCCAGCATGCAGCTGTGTGTCAGATCACAACAGGTTAGCACCCTAGTTACTTATCAAGCTGTGTGTCAGATCACAACAGGTTAGCACCCTAGTTACTTATCAAGCTGTGTGTCAGATCACAACAGGTTAGCACCCTAGTTACTTATCAAGCTGTGTGTCAGATCACAACAGGTTAGCACCCTAGTTACTTATCAAGCTGTGTGTCAGAT
>JACXGK010005579.1:0-32416 GCA_016801125.1 Novumbra hubbsi | reverse complement strand
CCGAACACACAGCACCCCTCCCTCCTCCCCGAACACACAGCACCCTCCCTCCACCCGAACACACAGCAACCCTCCCTCCCCCCAAACACACAGCACCCCTCCCTCCCCCGAACACACAGCCCAGAAAACTGAGGTAAAGACTAAACACATTTGCCTGGCGCAGCCCTGCAATGACATATGGCCTTTGAAACCGGTAAAGGAGGGCACCTTTAGACAAACACACGGATCCCCTTTGCCTGGATGCAACTCATCTCTCCTCATTACCGCCGTGTTTACCACACAAAGGTGTCTACGCTGAGCTCTGTGAGAGCGTTTGGGGGGAGGGCGGGGGGAACTCGACAGACGGCAGTAGAAATATTATTCACGGCTGGGTTCTCGTGGCTCAGCACCAGCGCCTCTGGCTGGAACTGCCAGACGACGATCGACGCTTCAGAACATCCGACGCCAGGCGGCGTCGACGCGGATTCTCTGGTTTTGAGCAGAAATAAGAGACGGGGGGGTTTACCTGTCCCAAGACCGGGCCCAGGGGGGGGCCAGGTGCCGCCTGCCCTGACCGCACGATGGCCCGGATGACCCCGCCCATGTCCACCTTCTTCACCGCTTTGGCGGCTTTGGAGATCTTGGACATCCTGGTCTCTCCGTGGTCTGGAAGGCAACCGGTCCGTCCGACTGTCTGGAAGAAGAACCGGCCGTTGGGAACCTGAGCAGAAGAGAAAAAACGTCAGGCTCATTAAAATATCACACGGTTGAAATCAATAGAAGCACCCCGGGGCTAAACCCAGGTCGTATGTTTCGCTGCAGTCTAGTAATTACAATCTCACCGAGAGGGAGTTTGTGGTTGAGGCTTGAGTGGCCTTGAAACTGGTCCTCCCGTTCCCCGGGGGTTACGATATGGGACACGCGTTGCGTTCTAAATGCGTCCACCTTATCCAACCTAATATCGCCAGCAGAGCAGTATACAAGATCGAACCACTGCAGACTGTCTGACTCTCAGCCTCTTACCATTTCCTACAGTGAGCACTGATGGGCCGTTATCTTCTGCACAGCCCACCTGAACAGAGATTAGGGCATTTTTGATACCAGGCCAAGAAAAGGTCAGGCGAATAAGTAGCAGAATGAACATTGTCCCTGCCTAGTGAGGGCAGAGAGGGCTCTGCTTTTCATTTCACCTTCAAATGCATTTACCAAATTACCAGTCAATTAGCAGAGTGGAGAGAGAGTGGGCTGAACCCTTGGCCCTGATGTACAGGAAGAGTCAGAACATAAATAGCTTGTACACGCCTCTTCCCAACGGGAAATGGCCACCACTGTTAAACACAAAGATCAACTGGTTCTGACAGGAATCAGATGAAGAGATTTGAGTTTTTGCCAGATAACATTGGGAGAGACCTGCATTAGAAATTCACAAGGTACAACAACTGAGATCACTATGAACGGAATACAAGAGACAATAAAAAAAAAAAAGATCTAAACGTAAGCTTTATTATGGTGCATTATATTTAGAATATGCTTTCCGATGAAACGCTGTGGTTCCATGTCTAGTGTAGCTGGGTTTGTTTAGGTGACAAATACGTGACGGTCTTTGCAACGACTGCACTAAGACTAAATGTAATTTATTGGGCAGTCGTGATTCATAGAGTAACTTGAATAATTTTATTACAAAAAAATCCTTGATGTACTGTCGAGAGGCTTCTATAGGCTTCTCATCATGACTGCAATGCCAGAGATCGCTAAGGTGGGTTCTGATGGTACCGGAAAACGTGGTACTCAGGTTTTAAGCTAAAAGCGGGAATGTGATTTTATAGCAGCACATCTCCAATGTGGAAAGATTTTTAAAAGAACTATCCATTAACAGAGGCATCAGACAATGGCGGAGAATGAAAGGTTTCTGTTTGCATCAGAAACCTCGTCAAACGTCATCAAGCAGAGCTGACTAGCTCTCTAATAAAGTCTATTTGCAGCCTGTGGCGGGGAAGCTCCGCCCATATTGAACACCCTTGTCCTCTGCCAATTCCAACTATTATAATATTAATAGTGTATACAGAACTATTAGGACTACAGTGGAAAATACCCCTAATGGTTTGAAGGAGGAGCTTTCCAGGGAGGAGCTTCTCGGCTGCAGATAGACTCTTCTTGACTAGCTAGCAAGGTGAGACTTCTGTTGATGTCTGACGTCATTTGAGTTTGTCAGCCGTGATAAATCTGAAATGAAAGGGAATGACTGTGTATTTTTAAACAAGATAGCCAAGTGCAAATACGTATTTGTAATAATTGGTAAATTAGATTGTTCAAATAACCAAAGTTTGCTTTTTAATTAAACCACATTTTCCCAAACGGACAACGCTATTATGTTTCCCTCAGCAAGCCAAGCTAATGCAGATTTGGTTCAGAATATGATCACCACAGACCTGCTACTGGGGAGGATTCAAAATATGACAAGAGGTTTGTCTTTACAGCAAACAAAATGAATGTTTTAGCACTAATTAATATCATGTCAGCAGTTTTAAGTGTTTCTTTTCCTATGCTATGTTTTTGTGTTCTTTTAAATTGGCAGTATACTTGATTATGAATGTAGTCACAGTGACAGCACTATTCATTTGTTTTTCATTTTCATGTCACAATTAACTGTGAGCAGAGGACACTTAAGTTCATAGGAGAATTTCTAAGGAATAACATGAAAGAAGTACATTTCCATTAACCACAGGACAAAAACTAGAACACACAGCATACGGACAGTTAAAACCTTTGACCAAGCAGGCAGTACCAATCTAACTCAGTACATGAAAAACAAGCCACCTGTCTAAGCCTGATGGTAAAAAAACACATGCGTATAATTTGTGGAAGCAACAGTTTGAACATTTGCTAAACAGGATTACGGAATATTTGTGTCTTTGTAAAACACATTTCACGCAATTCTACAACAGGTTTCAAAGTCATTCAAAGTCTTTAATAGGCATCAACAAAAAACACCTTGTATGAAGCACTAATGTGGCATGGTTTCTCTCAGCCAATCCTGAAGGCAGAGATGCTTTGGTAGTAACAGACCTCTCATGCACTAACAGCTTAGACAGCACTGGAGCAAGGCGGTTTTGGTAACGAACATAAGGCTACTAGACAGATATTCACCAATTAGAAAAGGGCCTATGTGAATGCATCTGTACACAGCGGTTTAATCTAAATAATAAAAAAAATACTGAAAGACCACTACAAAAGAAATAATGGAGTGCAATAATAAATACAAAAATACAAAAGAATCAATTCATTCAAACTCAAAACTGTGATAGCCTCACCCTTGTAAAACGAAAAAACAAAACTAAAGATATTTCATGCAGGACCATTTGGGTTACAGTCTTATATAAAACCACAAAAACCAATGGACTGAGAGGAATCCAGACCCAATTAATCACAAACATAAATGATTTTGAATTGTGATGAAGTGCGATGAGTAAAACCTGCACACTAATGATAAATAATACATGTTGGAAAGCAGGTAGGACTTCAAAGGCAAAATATTCCTTGTTCGATCAGGAAACAGCCACAAGCTTGAAGAATGAGTTTACTATGCAACTGATAGTTCTAATATGGAATCCCATGAATAACAAATGTCATAAAAAAAAAGTTATTACATGAGTAAATTACTTAAGGATAGTGAACAATAACTATATATATACATATATATATACACATATACAACTATATAAATGTGTGTGTGTGTGTGTGTTTAATCGTTTCCTTTGCCTACCTATTAGCCAACAAAATAAATATTTTACTCTTCCATTTATCATTTATTCACCCAATTTTTCAACACCTCACTTTTATCATGTTCTAAAGCCCATCACAGTTTGATCAATTATCTATATCTCATTTACCTTGTATCATATTATAGAAGGGTGTGTCTAACCTACCTGGGCAGCATCCAAGTCACAATTAACCGCAAGCCGTGGACATAAACATGTTCATATATTATTGACATTTTCAATGTAAAATTACAATGCCAAATTCAACATATTGCACCTTTCACAATAACATTTAAATGTGCAACCGTATACCCAGCGAGAATTTATAGAGACTGGCTGTTAAAGTTCTCGCAGATACCATGGAAAAGCGCAAATTCAATCCAAAGTGGTTGCACAAAAGCAACTACGAAAAGAAAACGTTTTTCAAACTTGGACAATGGGAATAAAATCTTTAGAATCCCATATATAGTGTAAAAAACAGAAAAACAAAAACACCCGGCATTTCTCAGTTCTATTTGGTCGTATCACAGACTACTGTCCCGCAAAATACTGCCAGTAACGTTATTGCAGTGCGCTTACAACTCTAACAACGGTGGGGACTTCAGTGGAATTGGTGTCCTTAAATATATTTTGGATGGGGTGTTGTGAAATTGGTTTTAAATTGGATTCAAAGTGGCATTACATTTTTTTTTTTTTTTATCCAACTTGCTGAAACCTGCAGAAAATGTTTTGGTAAAATAATTCAGACATTTGTAGAACTAAAAGCTACTCCTTGTGTAAAGTTGGTTTAACTTTGTGGTCAATAAGTTTTGTTTGGCATACATTTCAAATGGATAATATGAATTGCAGCATCTACGTTACCATGGCAATGCCCTTTTGGCTTTAAGAATTCTTCTTGTGCCTTTAGAATGTCACTCACGTCTGGACTACTTTTCGGCAGTCAATTTCATGCTACTCACCTAACGTAACTCCACTGTTGAAGAGTTGTGTAGCAGTTATAATCAATTTGCGAGCGAATCTGAAATCAAGAAGAGCCCAGCTTTGCATTCTTAGACGGGCATGGTAACCTGACCAATGTCAGATGAAAACCAAGTAAGGATCAAAGGAAAATCAGACAAAAAAAAAAGAAAACAAATTAAGAAGTGCTGCTGCAGGAAACTAGATTTTTTTTCTTTTTTTATTGCCCGGAGACAAATGCCACCAAAATATGCCAGAGAAAAACCATTGCAAGATGTGGGATTATCGCAAGACATTCCTAGAAAATAATTAGGAATGACATTGGATGTGAGGTTAAGAATTCCAATTTGGGAGATTTGGAATAGTGCGGTGAGGAAATGAAACTGTCATGCTTTAATGCACCATAACTGAAGCCAGAGTATGAATAATGAAAACAGCAGTTCCCTCTAAAAATCTAATTGTTCATCAGGCGGCCAAGCAACGGGAGCTTGTGAAGCACTGACCTAGATTTCGGCAACAACTGACACACATTTCTCAGAGCTGCATTGTGCCTTCCTAAATCAAACCTCTCTTTGTGACTCAATATTCTCTTTTTAGAGATGGGCACCTGACACACTATTTGAAGAAGGTGATGCCATTGTGCTGTTCCAGTGCTGGCAAACACTGTTAACAAACATTCTGAAATGCATTCAGCTAAGTGTTACAGAACAGAGAGGTTGGCACATGATTTGAGGATCTTTCAAAAACAAATAACCAACATAAAAACTTGGGGCACAGAGCCATCACAGCTTAGTAATCAGTCAAAGCCAAAGAGAGGGACATCGGTCCCCAAGGAGATGTCGCCACTAACATAAAGGAATGCCAATGCATCATGCTAAAGGTCTGGACAACATGAAGATTGTTTAGCCAATAACAAATGAAAGGAAAAGTGCTGATCTAAAGAAGCCAGGTGATGAACAGAATTTTTATTATAGTAGCATTAGGACACTAAATACAAGGCATTTCCCTCGGATAATGAAAACATAGTAGCCAAGGTTATATGTCAACAAATACGCTTTTCAAATGCACCATGCAAATGGAACCAGCCACAGCTGTTGCAATTTTTTTGCAAATAGCATTCATAAGCACAAATACACAGAACATTCCAAACATTCATTTGTCAAAGACAGGTTTAGCAGTGGACTTCTCAGCACAGAGATAAATAGTAAAGTCAATCAACAATATTGAGAAGAGATATTTCTTTTTTCTGTGGCCTGTTTTTTTGGCAACTCTCCTAGGGGTTTCTTACCTAGGTGACAACAACTGACTCTTCACGGCCATGAAGCAACTTACTGTGACACCTTTGAAAAATGGTGATGCGTGACGATATTAAAGATATTCTGATGGTAGTGATGGTACTAGTCAAAGAATGACTAGTACAGCACACAAAGTTGTTTAATAAGATAACAAAAACCCATGAAATCCAGAGAATTTAGCGGGATCTTCTACATACACAGCCCTAAATTCCTCAAAACAAGCACTTTCCAGAGCCATGAGATGCTTCAGTTTGTACTGAAGCATCTTAAGCCACAGCTTTTCAACAAGCTTCAAGTCCGGAGTCTAAGATGGTCAATGCAAAATGTTAACGTTGTGGTTTGTTTTTTAATGCTTGAATTGATCATGAAAGATTTGTCTAAAATGTCCTGATACTTGCTGTAGTTGGCAAAACAGGGTGTGTATTTGTATTCATCGAGATTAATGTGCACCCATTCTTTTCAGACTACTACATACAAGAATAAACAAATCAATAATTATGGATCACAAAACAACCTGGATCAGTTGAATCAGGTGTTTCACTGCTTGGTTAGAACCGAAGCATGCATCAGTACTGCCCATCTGTGGCCATGAACAAAGAACATTACTGCCTCTCCATTTATGCTTTACAAAAGGTACATTTGGAAAGTAGTAGTCAAGGTTTTTCTATTCAGATACCGTCCTTGATGCCTCGCTTGCTAAACACAAGGAAATCCACTGGGGATTAACTATCTTGACCCAGGTCGGTTAAATGCGCAGCTCTACTTATCACAGGCTTTGTAACCTATTTGAAATGTAACATTGGCCTCAGGAGATTCTCCTACAGTTTGGTAAATCTACCCCTAACCTCAGGAGATATACCTAGAGTAGTTAATTTTACATTGGCCTGAGAAGATATACCTAAAGTGTGGTAAATCTAACATTGTAGGAATATCTTGTGAGACCAGTGTGGTAAATCTAACATTGGTTTTAGGAGATATTCCTATAGTATGGTAAATCTAACATTGTAGGAATATCTCCTGAGACCAGTGTGGTAAATCTAACATTGGTCTCAGGAGATATTCCTATAGTATTGTAATTCTAACATTGTAGGAATATCTCCTGAGACCAGTGTGGTAAATCTAACAGTGGAAAAAAAAACGCTTCCTCTCCATAACGCTGGAACACAAGTAACCTTGACAATCACCCCAATTCTAAACCTTCTTGTCTAACTAAGATTTAACAAGCATTGGTGGTAGTTCAGCTAAGCTCTTGTCTGTTTTACAAGCATTTTTAAATGAAACAATGGCACAATTTGAAAATATGTCCATGCTTGAACCTCAAACTGATTTCATGTGGGACGGTCTTCCAATGCACATACCTTTTATGACATCATGTGAGGTCATGGTAACATGTTTCTCCACAGCCAAAGTGGTTCCAGGCCACAGGCCTGTTGCCAGGAACCATTTTGATATTTTAGGTCCAGTTTGACAAACACAGCTTAAGTGTTTTTTGTTTCAGGACAAATGTGAAGCAAGCAAAGACTCTGGCGGTGTTACCATGACCTAACTTGCCGTCATAAAAAAGTTTGCTCTGAAATACAGTCCAAATATATAAAATGTATTTTTTCAACAGTTTGGATACAGCTCAGGAAAAGGTCACACTTTGACCACTTGACACAAATACATCACGTAACATTTAAAAAAAAATATTTTTATTTTTCACTTTAGGTTTATGTACAGAATCTCAAGGGCGATTTACATATAGGTATATTAATTTAGATACGTCACCACTTTATACAGTCCCCATCTCAAGGCACCAAAGGCATTGGCCTGGATTCATGTCCTAATTAACCAATTTAGACGCACAGTCAATAATTGCCAGAAGTCTGTGACCCGCTGACTTGACCAGATGTGGGGTATTGTCTATGACGCTCTGCAAGCGCTGTACTACGGAGCCATAACCAAGGGGCCTGATGTATTTTTGCTCAAAGTCTCATCTTCAGCAAATGGTCAACAGGTTTTTTAAATCTGGATATTGACTAAACAAGTGAAGAACCTTCCACTCTCGGGCCGTGAAAATCTCCCGGGGTGCTTTGACAGAATGTTTGGGTGTTGCTATATCACTAAATGGCAATACGTGTTTCTGTGCTCTTTAGAATTAATTCCGCTGCTTTAGTCAGCAGTTACACCATCATGGAACATGTGAAGTGAGAGCGTACCAGGATGCCATGCTTGACAAGCCATAACGTTGACCAAAGAACTCACAGTTGAGGCACCTGGTCATCCCTGAATATTATTATTTTGCACTTTGTTGTTGTTTACTAACTAGTCGGACTGACCGTGAAACAATTCCCAGGATTTCAAAAATGTATGGCTTTGACCAAAAAAAAATGTTTTTAGCTTAGCCCCAGGTCTGCAGCTCAAATCATTTTACAGGGAATTGAAGATAAAACTAAAGGTCAGAATGTCTGTCAAATACTGAAGAATCTAACATTACTCTGACAGACTGCATTTCTATTGGCAGTGCCGTGTTTGTGTCTAGTAACTGAACCAGTCTATGACAATCTGATCCGGGAAAAAAATGGTAGACAAGGCTTGTGATTATACTTCCTCAGTCTCTACTCTTTGGCTACAGTGCTCAGAAAATGAGGAGAATACACATTACCCATTGGCTTCTATCATTTGTTTTTCTTCTGTTTTATCACGTGAAACACAAAGGAATTACATAAAGGGGACGAGGACATAGATTTAAAAGATAGTGGATGTGGCAAGTTCGAGTGCAAAACAAATGTGGTGTCATATTGCCTTAAGTTCGTCATGCGAGTGAAATAGCAAGTACATTATTAATGCTGTACTCCAGGTCTTAAGTAATGTCACTGCAGTTATAGAAGAATGAAGTCTCAAGTGTTTGGGGTGTTTTTTTTATTTAATTATTGACAAAGCATGCACTTAACAGGCTGGCTACTGAACTAGTATGTGGGCAGACATGACTCACCTCTCAGTCCAAACAATGTCAACATAATAGGGAGGTGATGATTTACAGACGCGCGTCATTACACAATTAAAATATTCAAATTCATTATTGATCCACAGGCCACAAACCAAAGCAAAAATAGCATTTATTAGTAAGAAACTATTCAAAAGTTACAAAATGCTGGCACATTATCTCTTTAAACTAGGCAAACACCCGACAATTGCCTCAGTGAAAAACTGAGTATATAGCCTCTCTCAGGGAAAACTGAGTATGTTTGAAAGCTGGCCATCAATAACGGGCCTTCAAGATATTCACGCGAACCCCCAGATTTCACAAGTTAATCCAAGGAGACAGGAACTTCTCACGAACAATCCAACAACCTTGAAGCCGAAACTCCTTGTGATCAGGGGATGTGTATGTGGAAAACATCTCTGTACCACACACTAGCCTAAAGTCTGTTTCATGACATACTACCGACATGCAACAAACACCTTCACATTACACGAGTATATACTACAGTGCTTTTGACACCGGCTTAACCATGAAATTAGTAATAAGTGTTAGATATTTCAAAGCACTATTCCTTTAAATGTATATTTTATTCAGTAAGCAGGCTATGATTTCCATGTAATTTTAGACGTGAGGTCATTAACACATTTTACAACCAAGTGTTTGAAAATCCGAATACAATCGAAACTGCATTATTTAGGCAAGAATAATAGCAAATTCTATTTTATCCAATTCATGCAGCCCCACTCAGATAAACAAGGACACACAATAATTGAAACATGAACATAGATCTCAATAAAAAAAAAAAAAACATTAACCAAAATACGACCAGCAAGCTATGCTTTTATAGCTATTATTGAACTCTAATCAGTCAACATCAGCCTATTAACTTCAGCAGAAAGCTGTTAATTGAAGCCTACGAGTGCCCCGATGTGACAAGCCAATATTAGAGATGGCTAATCTAGCTAACGTAGGAGTAGCAAGTAAGTCATATTAATGGTCACGTTAGCACATTGTTGTCTAATTAATATCTATGTATTAAACGTTGACTAAAGCATTTCACAACCCAACAGAAGACACTGAAAATTGCTCCCCTCTCTAAGCTTTTAAGATAGACGGACCTTCTACAAGTAGGGACCGGTTGCTAAGGTATGATTGGACAAGGACCGTTTGGGGGAGGAGTTTTGCGAAAGGTCAATGTGTGGACAAGACACCAAACGACAGCATTTATAACACAAATGGCAAAGACAATCGTAATATACAGCATTTAATATTCTCTTTGCTACCAGTACTATAATAATATAGTACTAGTTATTCCAACCCATTGCAGAAGCTAGCTAGCAAGCGAATGCAGGCTTGAGGCAAGTTCGCCACATAAAAAAAACATACATGAACAAAACAGAAATACGTATCTACCGAACACAAAATGTTACAGTCAAGTTTACCTTACCTGTCCGTTACTCGATGCTTAAACCAGGAACACCTTCACGCCGTAACCAATGTGCAGGGCGCAGCCATTTTGGATTAAGCACCAGCGCTGTTTTAATATTACTGTTCACCTGCCACAATGCTGCCACCTTTTGTGTTGGAGGGCACTAGCATTCAGCAGAGCAAAGGAGACCTAAAACATTACCATACTCACTTAGACTAAAACAGAATACACCCACCACATAATCTATACAATTTAAGAGTCTGTTGAAGAACAAAATCACAGTTATAAATTGTCTTTATTAATAAGGCACTTATTTTCAACATAAATTCCAAACTGTAACATCTAATGTATTTGCAACTTTTCCGCAGTAATACCTCAAACTTAAGATAATGTGCATGTAAAATTACAGGCAATCAAATCAGAATGCCCAAAAATAAGAATACATTAAGTTAAAAGCTTCTTAGAATTAAACCTCCTTATTAAACCTAGAAACACAAAAAAGTGCAGAAATAATTTGGCAAAACTTACTATTATTTACAAACTGTGCTCACAGTAAAATTATCAACATATTTAATAATCAACATTTCATACATTTAAAAGCAAGGTTTAATTTATAGAATTTTGTGTGCAGCCTGGAATATGTTTTTTCCTTCAAAAACACCAACCAAGAATGGACAAATGGAACTGTTTGTGACAATGGGATACAGTAATCAAATAAACAGCTACATTTTCCTAAACATCCAGACTACAGTTTAAAAGCACAATTCACTAACAAAGAACATACAAATAACAAAGGAGTACAATGTTAGTTGGCTTTCACTTTCTGCAAAGATACGGCATTCATATTTAAAGTGTCCTCATCCGGCAGAAGCTTTCTTAAAATGAATGAAAGTAGCATCTGTTTATGAAAAAGGAAAAAAAAAGAACTAACAGTTCTGCAAAACATTACAAGGGATTGGTGACATATTTTTATAATAAAATATCTAGACTACTATGACACTGGGATATATCCATTCTTCAAAACAAGTCATTTTAGCTGAGAATCACTATGAAAGTATATTTCTATTAGACATCTGAAGTTATTTTGCCAAACAGAACCAACAAGCAGGGACTTACCTAAACGTGATCAGTTCAACTATTGTTTCACAAAATCTACCACAAACACTTTTATTAAACAAAATGAACCCAGTTGTCACTTACAATGCTCTTGATAGAATCGTAAAAGGCCAGATACTTACATATACCAACTTCTTGTTTTCTTCACGGTCCTGGAAGAGCTTGAATACAGACTCCACATCAGTCTTCTTTAAGATTAGATAATTTGTATCTAGAATAAGAACTTGACATTACTAAACTGTGACATTCTTGGCTAATTTCTGTATAAAATTAGAAAAAAGGTAATGTACATCTGGAGTTGATGAGTTGCTGAGCTCGATCTTTGGTGTCGTTTTTCTCCTCACTGCTACGATGAGCTTCAGGGCTGTTTGTCTTTGGCAAGCCCTCAGGCCACTGCTTCTCACGTAGGAGGTCAATATACAAGGCAATCTGGGCTTCCGTTGGTCGAATCTTGTTCAAAAAGCTGTTCACTTTCCTAAGAAAGATAACATGTCATGCTGAGATTCTTAAAAGGCCAAATGTATAAGCGTCTTTTACTCTTTCAGTATGACAAATACTGCTCTTACTTTTTCAATATCAGCATGACAGGTTTCAGAATTGCATCAAAAATGTTCATGAAGATGGAATTACCTGGAGGGAATAGTAGGGCACTGATTATTACACATAATTCATTTAAATAAAATTCATCACCACCCACTTAAGGGGACTCTTTAATTAAAAGATAAACATCATCTGAAATCAAATCATTATACTTTCAAATTAATTAGGAACTAACCAGATATTGCTTTCAACAAATCAAAAATGGCTTTGGTTGCTTCAATGTGTTCCCAGCTGGATGGGTCCTTTTTCAAACAGTGGGAGTCTTCTAATGTTGACTGGCTCCCCACATCCTTTCCCTTACTCTTGCTAATCCCTCCTGACATTTTAAAAGTTAGTCTCTCCTTTTTATTAGATTTTCCAGCCAAATGATGGCACAGACTGTCACTGAGGTCATATAGTGAGCTTCCATGTTGAGGTGTACAGACATTCTGGTTTTCAGGCGCGTCCTGTTTCATTTGGGCCAGACAGTCCTCTGATCTGGACAGACCTTTTTGTAGCGTTGTTCGTTTAAAAGTCATGGGGTTCTCAGATTTTTCAGTTTTACCCTCAGTTTTTTCTGCATTAACCAACGAATCATATTTCCCAACTGGTATGGTCTTTATATTTTCACAGCACTCAGTGGAATTGAGTTTTAAAAGAGACTTGTCGTCCCATTGGGTAATGAGGATCAAAGGGCCTTGGGCCCGGCCCTCCTTTGAACTAACAACAAGTTCATGCAGGTTCTCATTGGCAGTTGGATCTGGAACCTCAGTTGTGCTGGAATCGTCTGATTTGGTTCTTCTTTGAAGGCTGTTGTGTCTTTCCTGAAAAAAAATCAATGTGCATTGCAAAAACCACTAAAAATACCCTGTTTTTCAAAATGTAAATCTTTGGATTTCAATTGTAAAATAGGATTAAATATACAAAATAATAGAATGGCAGTCACCAATCAAGTCAATCAGTCTTCTGTTTTATAATTTTCTGTAATTTGATCTTCTCAACAGAAGAAAATAATCAAATAAAACCACACTTTTCTCTACATTTCTCTCTTCCAATTGAGGCCCAACATCTTGATTACCAATTTGCAATAGGCTTCATTGCAGCAACAACCAGTGGGTTTGGGTGGGAAATTCAAATAAACTACCAGTGGTTTGGGAAAGTCATATATTAACTACCAGTGGGTTTGGGAAAGTCAAATATTAACTTCCAGTGTTTTCTTTTTTGAATTTCCTTTTGTTATATTCATTATTTTTCAACGCATTTATTCCTATCACTATACAATATATGTCATTGTATATCCAGGACCGAATTACCTTCAACTAACCTTAAAGAGCATGTATCCATCCATGTATACCAATAACACAATATATTCAAGCTACTGCTGTTAAATAAACCTCTGAACAAATAGCCCCCTGTAGTGTAAGAATGAGCAACTAGCAATTATCTCATTCTGAATCTGTCCAGCTCTTCAGTCGCTTGCGGCAATGAAGGACAGGCAAATTACAAATGACTCTGTCCAGAACAGAGCAGCACATTGAGGCACAGCAAAGAGTCAATGAAAGGCTTGTCAGTCTCCGGGCTCAGAGTGGAGGTGTAATGTACACCATCCATGCCATGTTGGACTCCCTGCAGCGTGAGGCACTGAGGACTCCAAGATGTCTTTTTGGGCAGTTGGGTTTACCCGGGTCAAGAGCAGAATGGGCTTCTCGATCCCAGGTAAACCAAACCAGAAATTAAACTGATGAAAAAAAATCAGTCACTACACAAGACAATCAAGACAGATATTGTTATGCAGTAGGCAAATCATTCATTTTAATTGTGTGTTTATATAGGTTTTTTAGGCTATGCAGTATCTTATACTATTCTATCAAGCCCTGCAGTGTGACTAGCCACAGGTTAATTAGAATCCATTTTAAATTATATTTAAAATGTTATCTTCCTGGATTTGGCCTATGGGATAAGTATGAATGTAAAAAATGGAATGGGACTTCATGTGTATGTATAAATTCTTTACAATTAAATGTTGTGGTTTTCAAAACTGAAAAATGGGATTCTCATCATCCGGATTGGGTGGAGGATTTGGGTGACCAACCAATCAGAATCTGTCAATGTAAGTAAGCTTAGGCACATCAGCGCTGTAGAAGACTTTCTGGTTGAGCGAGCAGTGTGATAGGATGCTGAACATCTTAGACAGATGCTGTTGTGTGGTAGACAAGTATGCAACGTTGAACATTACAAAATACAGAGGGAAGAAATGTGTTAAAAAAGATAAAAGGATTTTTAAAAGGATACAACTAATTCATTGTTTGGCCACATCTATAATTTCCGTATAAAATGTTTCACAGCAGATCACATTCAACAGAAGATCTCATGCTGAGCACCAATCACAACAGCTGTGATCCCTTCATACACCACCAGAGGGCCTCAACTGCAGGGTCCAGCATACCAACTGAAGATGACCATAGAATAAAAATCACAATAGTCTTTGTTTGCTGAGCCTGTTATTAAAATGCCTACCTCGTCTTCCTCTTGGGCTGGGGTAAGGAATTCGGCCAGACCACTGAAAAGGCTCCAGACGCCTCCTTCACATTCCTCTTCATTCAGCAGCTTCTCCAGAGGACACAGGAACTGAAAAACCGCCTGTTTGTTACCCATCTGCGCATCAGACACCAGCAACTGGGAAGGACAGGGGAAAAACACGTAAAAAAAAACAAATCTGTGATGTTCATTTGGGCTCTTGTGTCAGATTTGTACCAGTGTACCTGTAAAAAGTGCTGGATACAGGCTGTGGCCCTTTGAAAATCCCCCTCGATGTTCCCCTCTAACTCTGACAGGGAGGGTAAATTAGCCAAGTCCTAAAAGAAATAGAAAATGATCCATTCAGGGGACACATTACATAAAAACATTTCTGTGACAGATTTGGCTATTAAACAAAATAGAATTACTCCTAAAACTGCTAGAAAAAGGTGGCAATATTATTACAAATAATTCCCCAAAAAAAGAAAACAAAGAAAAATATTTGAACAGTACTATTTTACTAAGTATATCGTCAAAACGATAGACACTGTACGATCACTTGGGCAAACTGAATTTTCAGCTCCGGAAAGAGTATGGAATCAGAAACCATAGCGACAAATGCTTTGAACCAAACCCGCTATCAACTAAATTCGGTGAATATCCTCATTCTGTCTGAGCGAATAAAACTCTGGCCTGATCCTTTGCAAAAATTCCAACTGACTACATGGTGTCGTGCATAAACAATATTTGACATCAAATCAAAGATTTTGAATCGGATCATTCAAGATCATTTATTTTTAGTGTTGTCGTCTTTCCAAGTCAAGAATTTATCTGGCGTACTAACTCAACCAATACAAGCTGGATTCACTTTGACAGTAAGAACTCTGTATTACTTTGTGATTTCTCACAATTACTTATTTGACACCATCGCTGCCACAAAAGACTGCCAGAAAATAACTGCCAGAGTAAATTTGTAAGTGACATGGCATGATTCAATGATCAAATAGCACTACACACGGGCAATTATTAATAATTACAATGTTTATTGTTTAGAGAACCTCTGCTACGGCATCCTGTTGAGACACACCGAGAAAAACATGCAACAGTCTAGTTCTTCTTTTCAGTGGTATCTTGTAAAACACGGGGGCAAAAATGCCACCTCACTCGTCATCTGTTCCTAACCTGCCATAGGTTGCGGAAGTGGATGATGTCGGTCTGTGTCTTCTGAACGTCCCAGTGGAGGTTCTCGGGGTTGTCCCTCTCCTCAATGCGAACGGTGAAACACAGCTCCTCCTCCTCCTTCTGAGCCTACAGACAGTGACATCTTCTATTCAGCACCATCCTGGCTCAAACGTTAACACAACTGCCAAGTGCATCTCTCCACCAAACTCAGCTTCATATGTAGCAATAGGCGCATTCATAGCAATCCACAGTGATTTCTGGCGTGTGTGTGTGTGTGTTTGTGACTGACTTGATGACTTGACTCACAAAGGGAACACTGACCACCCAGTGACCGACACGCCACATCTCATATGACAGCCTGAACTCCATCATGTCCTCTTGTACACTGCTCAGGTAGGCCTCCAGACTGCAGTCTTCCTGGTGAACCAAACAAATCACAAAACAAAAACCCAGCGCTGTCATATTTCATACTTGTGTTGACACCTAATTTTACATCAGAAAAATAGAAGCGTTCACAAGTGGACAGGCGGCACTTCTGCAAAATACATTTCATGTCCTGACTGTGGAGTGCTGTGCAGACTGTGGAGTGCTGTGCAGACTGTGGAGTGCTGTGCAGACTGTGGGGTGATGTGCAGACTGTGGGGTGATGTGCAGACTGTGGAGTGCTGTGCAGACTGTGCTGTGCAGACTGTGCTGTGCAGACTGTGGAGTACTATGCAGACTGTGCTATGCAGACTGTGGAGTGCTGTGCAGAATGTGGAGTTGCTCTGTCTTCTACTGCATTGTCCTTACATTGTTGGATTCCTGTTGGCTGTAAGTGGAGGC
Source organism: Novumbra hubbsi (assembly GCA_016801125.1). Taxonomy (NCBI): domain Eukaryota; kingdom Metazoa; phylum Chordata; class Actinopteri; order Esociformes; family Umbridae; genus Novumbra; species Novumbra hubbsi. The sequence goes on along the minus strand of JACXGK010005579.1, from coordinate 15,814 downwards.
CTCTTGGCTCCTCCCTTCGTCCTGATCTGACAGATTGCTGTTAAAGGACATGGCTCTGAACAGCAGCGTCTGTTCTTTTTCCTTCAACTTCTTTTTAGATCTCTTTGGTTTTATCTTGTGAAGGAATTTCGACCAGCCTTCTGTCAATTTGTTGGCTAGAAAAATAAAACACTTCTAAAATACACTTTTATCTTTAAAAATATTATAATTATTGTTTCAGGAAGATGGAATAGAAAGACATATTTCCCATTCCTTAACCCTAATTAACCTCAATAACCTCAATAACCATCCCTAAACCTTTACTATCTTCATGGGGACTTCTGGTCTCCAGGTGCACAGTTAAACTAGGATCTCTCTCACACACACACACACACACGCACACCTTTCTTTTTGGACTTCCCCTCATTGATTTGAGTATCCTCTGTTTTTTCCAGATTTCTAAAAACAAAAAAATAAATTGCCAACAAATGTGTTACATGCACATCACCATACCAGGATAGAATGTCTCCACTAGCGACAAAAGCATGTCAGCCCGGCAGGAAAACAGTCCCACTCACGCTCCACTGGCCTGGCGCTCCAGGGAGGATCGGTCCGACTCCGACTCACTCAGGTCATCTACAGAGCTCTTGGGGGACACGACGTCCAGCTGACTCACCACCAGCTGGTTGAGGTTGTCAGGGTCCGAAAGCCAGGTCACCAGCAGCTCCAAAACTGAGGGCACGGGCGACAAGGTCCCAACTTGACAGTTGAATAACACGGCAGTAGGGGGCCAAATAAATGTTTAATAGGAAACGCAAACCCAATCTGAGAATTACTGGGACCCCTCCCACTGAGACCGTATCCCAATGTGACCCCATCCCCTTGGGACCCCTCCCACTGAGACCCCATCCCCCTGGGACCCCTCCCACTGAAACCCTATCCCCATGAGACCCCACCCCCCTGGAACCCCATCCCACTGGGACCCCACCCACTATAGCCAACTCCAGTGTGTTTTTATTTTACTATTAGCATGGCAGATTGGTTAGAGAGCTGCTGGAATCGCATATCCCCGAAACCAATACAGGGCAATAAATCGGTTTATGTGTCCACAAGTAAGGCACTTAATCCTAATTGCTGCTGTAAATCACACCGGATAAGTGTCCACTAATCAGCCAGCAAGGAGAAAAATAAACAAACCCGACACCCAGGATTCTTTGACCGTTACTGAGACTATAGATGCCACAGGTGTAGTACCAGTAGTTCCAGTTTCTGAACAGATTTACATTATATTACAAACCCATAAACACTACAAATTATCTGCAGGTTTCAATACAACACACCTGTTGTACTCAGTTTTTCCTGAGGAGTCACAAGCCCGACCTTGGTTCTGACAATGTCTGACTTTGGTTCTTTTTAATAACTTCAGCCATATAGTAAGTGAATACATGAGAAGCAGTCTGGCCTGTTTTGTGGGTCTGACTGGCCTGTTTTGTGAGTCATACCTTTTAAGGCAACAATCTCATTTAAGATGCAGTGGCTGACTGCCAGCCCCCATAGGGACTGAGGGAGAAAGTTCTGCACCAGTGCTTTTGAGAAAACTCTGAGAACTGCAACCTCCTCTCCTCTAGACCTAAACAATGGTTCTCTGCAAAGAAGAGCAAATCAGACAAATCAACAGTCATGACTTATTGCACAGTAGATGAATTACTTTGGACAGAGCGTGTGCCTCGATTAGAGATCCTTTCAACACAGGTTAAATCATGTGACATCGTATGTAGGCCACATGCAAGCTATCAAAAATGTTTGCTACACCCAAAAACAAATACAAGTGAATAATTGATTCAAAACGATAAAACATACACAACCAACCTAAACAGCAGTGATTAGAGATAAAGTTGTAGAAATGTGTTTGGTATGTTTCACCTGCCGGACTGTTTGGCGTTGTTAAGGTGCTGGGTCAGGATGCGAACGCAGCCCAGAATTCCAGTAGAGACATCGAAGCCTCTGCCTCGGCTTATTACTCTATCGATGACCTGGTCAAACTCCCCCCACATCGCCTGATGCAGAGGCTGCCTCTCACAGGGCTCGGGAACGCAGTACCAAGGGAGGACCAGCTGGGCGTAGGCACACTCAAACACTAAGGACAATGTTCATTATGGGGCTGGACAGCGGACATCAATGAAACAATATGCAACATTACAAAGGGATTTGTTGAACAGAATATATAAACTTACAGGCACATCAGAGTCTCAGAGAGGGTTTCTGCATTTGACAGTTATAATCCAATTTTAAATATTAACTTAGATGGTACAATAAGGAGTTATTATGAAGATTTGCCAAAAGAAATCCAGATCACATGTGCACAAGGAAACTAGCTAGCACAGTGGTTCTTTATTCCGTTCCTCTAGGATTTCCCAAGACCACGTTCTTGTTTTAGCCCGGATAGACATAACTACTTCAAATAAATGAGGTGCTGATAATTAGTTGACAAGTTGAATCTGACCTGCTTGGCTGAGGCTACACTAAAAATGTGAGCTGTGGGGGTACGTTAGGACAGGAGTTGAGAAACACAGGCTCAGCACTGCATCTCAAGGATTCAGAGATGTTCTGGTGTGTTGTATTGAATCTCTGTGTTTTATAACTCTGTGGCATTAAAAACACGTTGAATGTGAAAATCCCTGGGACATCCCACATGTTTTATATTGTAGTTCCACAGGGTTCCATCCTTCAGCCATTATTTTTCACCATTCAAATAAATGATTATTCATTATTATTAATGAAAACATTGCTAATGTACAGTGGGGTTGAACAAGTATTTGATACATTGCCAATTTTGCAGGTTGTCCTACTTACAAAGCATGTAGAGGTCTGTACATTTTATCATAGGTACACTTCAAATGTGAGAGAGGGAATCTAAAATCTAATTTGCATTTTATTGCATGACATAAGTATTTGATCACCTACAAACCAGTAAGAATTCCCGCTCTCACAGACCTGTTAGTTTTTCTTCAAGAAGCCCTCCTGTTCTCCGCTCATTACCTGTATTAACTGCACCTGTTTAAACTCGTTACCTGTAGAAAAGACACCTGTCCACACACACAAACAGACTCCAACCTCTCCACAATGGTCAAGACCAGAGAGCTGTGTAAGGACATCAGGGATGAAATTGTAGACCTGCACAAGGCTGGGATGGGCTACAGGACAATAGGCAAGCAGCTTGGTGAGAAGGCAACAACTGTGGGCGCAATTATTTAAAAGAAGTTTAAGATGACGGTCAATCACCCTCGGTCTGGGGCTCCATGCAAGATCTCACCTCGTGGGGATCAATGATCATGAGGAAGGTGAGGGATCAACCCAGAACTACATTGGAGGACCTGGTCAATGACCTGAAGAGAGCTGGGACCACAGTCTCAAAGAAAACCATTAGTAACACACTACGCCATCATGGATTAAAATCCTGCAGCGCACGGAAGGTCCCCCTGTTCAAGCCAGCGCATGTCCAGGCCCATTTGAAGTTTGCCAATGACCATCTGGATGATACAGAGGAGGAATGGGAGAAGGTCATATGGTCTGAAGAGACAAACATTTAGATTTTTGGTCTAAACTCCACTCGCCGTGTTTGGAGGAAGAGGAAGGATGAGTACAACCCCAAGAACACCATCCCAACCGTGAAGCATGTAGGTGGAAACATCATTCTTTGGGGATGCTTTTCTGCAAAGGGGACAGGACGACTGCACCGCATTGAGGGGAGGATGGATGAGGCCATGTATTGCGAGATCTTGGCCAACAACCTCCTTCCCTCAGTAAGAGCATCAAAGATGGGTCGTGGATGGGTCTTCCAGCATGACAACGAACCAAAACACACTGTTAGAGCAACTAAGGAGTGGCTCTGTAAGAAGCATCTCAAGGTCCTGGAGTGGCCTAGCCAGTCTCCAGACCTGAACCCAATAAAAAATCTTTGGAGGGATCTGAAAGTCCGTATTGCCCAGCGACAGCCCTGAAACCTGAAGGATCTGGAGAAGGTCTGTATGGAGGAGTGGGCCAAAATCCCTGGTGCAGTGTGTGCAAACCTGGTCAAGAACTACAGGAAACGTATGATCTCTGTAATTGCAAACAAAGGTTTCTGTACCAAATATTAAGTTCTGCTTTTCTGATGTATCAAATACGTATGTCATGCAATAAAATGCAAATTAATTACTTAGAAATCATACAATGTGATTTTCTGGATTTTTGTTTTAGATTCCGTCTCTCAAAGTTGAAGTGTACCTATAATAAAAATTACAGACCTCTACATGCTTTGTATGTAGGACAACCTGCAAAATCGGCAGTGTATCAAATACTTGTTCTCCCCACTGTACATTAATGCAGATGGCAGTATAATTTGAGGCACTGCTCCCACACTGCATGGGACAATTTAGAGATTGCAGGAAGCATTTAGTGTTGTTCAACATAACTTTTATCTCAAATTGGTCTTGAATGTAAAAACTAAATCAACAAAACAAATGGCTTTGTAAAACCTGCCAATAGACTTGGTGTCATTGTACAAGTGCTTGGAATGTTAAGTCTTCTTACAGTTCGGTCTTCCTGGCACCACATTCAACAGCTCACTCAAAAGCTGAAACTGTAACAGGGCTTTTTCTTCAGGAACAAGTTTTGTTTCTCATTGTTAAAAGAGCTCTTGTTGCAGCCACTGTTTTGCCCTAGTTTGACTAAAAGGATATTATTCTGTACATAAGCACCAGTTCCAGTCTGCAGACACTCTCTACGACAGTTGTCTTAGATCAACGCATCAAACGCAAGACCACCCACACCTCACTATAGCTTGTATCGGTTAGTAGGATGTACATCCTTGAGGCAACTTTCATTGGTATATATATATATTTTCAATAAGGCCAACATACGGCAGATAAAAAAAAAAAAACAAAAAAAAACATTGTCCTTACTTTCTTCTATAAGGTTGCTACTCTTCAAAACAACAGAATGTCTTTCACAAGAAATGGCTAACATACCATGCCTTAAAGACAATAAAACTCATTGATGATTCACAAGGAGACACAGCACCTAAAACCAATTGGAGGAAACGTCAGCGGAAGGCTTCCCTTAAGCTCTGCAGGTGCTTTAAACGTGTCTAAAATAATTACAGAGGCTGTTCTAGTTCTCACCCAAGCCTTTCTCAATTGTCTGGCTAAAGTTCTTAAAATGCACTCCAAACTAATTTGGATCTGGAACAGCTCGGAACAATCAAAAGTGACGTTATCACCGTGTTTGGGACAAAGTCCGGCAAGCTGAAAGAATTGTTGGGCAAAATGGCTCCTCCCGCATTTCCAACACGCGGTTTATGGGGTTCCCCAGAGGAGTCAGAGGGCACTTATCAATTGCTGGCTCAGTCCATTCTAACGTCGACATTAAACACGGCTCATGTAATCAGTACCAGGACAAGTTGGGCCTTTCTTTGAAACTGCATTATGTCATTTAAATGTGGTTGTACTAATACTTATTTTTCATTATCGATACCTATTACAAGTACTGTACTTGGAGCATCTGCCATGTGTGGCCAATATTGAATGGGTGCAAGTCTTGACAAAGAAAGCGATATATAGCTCTTCCACTTATACATAAATATGAAAATTAAGCAGAAAAATGTAAATGACCAAACAACACTTCCAACCAATTCTACAGGCACAAGGGGGAGTTTATTTTTAAGGATTAGATCCAATAGAAATGTTTGCAATGTGTGCCATTGCTGCATTCAAACTATTATTTAAATTGCAAACATTTTCAGACCTCAAGACCTGGTGTAGACATTTGGTCTAGTTGGATTAGATTAGGGTTCAGTTTAGAGAATAAGGAACACATAGAATCATTTTTATGGTCAAGCATAGAAAAACTGTGTGTGTCTGTCTATACATACATTTGTTTGGGCCTGAATAGTTTGCTAAGAGAAGTTTGGACTTGACGGTCCTTAGAAGGGTATTCCCTTTCAACAAAAACCTTCTACTGCCTACAAAGGGGGCCGCAATCTGATTGCAGTAAGAGATATACTCCACATCTGTTTCACAAATTCATGTTCACGTTCCGAAAATAGCAAATGTAAGGTTACTGGTGCAGAACGCCATTCCTTACAACTCTATGTCAAGGTTTTGAATACATACAACATATCAATTCCATCGGCAGGGAGAAATTCAATTGCTTTCATGTTCTTATAGCAACTTCAATTACCCAATCGGCTGCTTCCTGTTTAAAGCAAAATGACTCTTTTAGACCAATGATGTGAAATCCTGCAAAGTCAGGGCAGAACCAGAGAAGCATGAAAGACAAATCCAACTACTCGTTAGGTAGAATGCTCATCTTTAAATAAGAATAAAAATGTGTTCTCTCAGTCAAAATGTATGAATCCTATTACATATATAAACAACACTGCTTCAGCAACTGAGGTACAATTCACACTTCTAGGCGCTTCCTGAGATGAACAATACTTTTGCAAGTAAACTATAAAGGTACATTTCCAGATGTTTGCATTTTACCGACTGACATGTGCAATTATAGCACAGGAGTAAAAAGAGGTCTGTGACTGGTTATTGCCTCCTGTGCCTCGTTCCATCATTACAAAATAACAAAACATTAAAACCATCAGACTTGACCTGGGATTTGCTAGTATGGAGTTTATATTGTCATTCAACAATACATTGAATTTCCTTTTATGCACAATTACTTTTTCGTATCCCATTGAATGTCCAATTGCATGGTTCACAAAAATGTGTTTGACAAAACAAGTTTGACCAGGCTTCAGTTTATTTAAAGTGTAGACACACACCTTGCTGAAGAGACTTCTTCACACTGGGACAGGGAGGGTCCTCCGATGGTGCAAGTGTATTGCATGTTACGTCAGCCTGACTAAAACCTACATGTTCTTCCTCAACGGTTTCCTGTAGGATAATACAGAACAGATAATAGTGTTTTGAAATGATCAGAATCAGCTTTATTACCAAGTAGGTTTACACATAAAAGGAATTTGCTTTGGTGCTATGGTGCATGACAGAATACACAATAAGTGGTATGAGATAAAACAATTACAATGACACAGTAAATATAAAATGTGCAAACATTTACTGAATAAGTAGCAAAGTGCAATGCGCAAGAATGATGCATTCCTTACCATGTTTTTTAAGCCAAACAAAAAGATGGAATAAATCAAAAGCAAATCATATGTGGCCTATATTTGATGAAGCAGGTTTCACATCAGGAGGTGGTGCAACGTGATCTACAGACATGGGCACTCCAGACGCAGAAGCAGCGTTTCTAGGAAAAACACTTAGTTTCCTTTGAGGTTCAGTTCGGTCCTTCTGTTTTGCTGTTTTTATGTGGTAGCTAATTGTGTTTTCCGGGTCTGAATCCGAACCAATTTGAAGAAAAGAAATAAAACCAAAGGGGTTTGCAGCTCCTGGACTGACATTGAACCACCTTGCCCCAAGGCACGTTTAAACACTCCACCAACCGTATTCATTCCCACTAATTAACATTGGGTAATTAGGCATTCGTTATTAGAAGACATGAAAGTGACAGTTGAATATGGCTGACTGAGTGCAATGACATTGACATCACCTGGTGAATAATTGTGAACCCATGGATGACCTTCAGATACAAATGTAGTTCAGCCTGTTAGTGTGTAAACGTTTTTTAGGGCAGGGTAGTTTGGGGTCAATCCTGGAGCAACAAACACCTTTGGTCTTAATCTTATTTTTCAAATTGGGTCCTGATTAAGTCTTGTAAATACGATAAACTACCACATAAAATTGGAAAACAGAACTGTATAAAAACATTTTAATTAGAGAATACAATGGTGGGAGTATATACATATATACACTAATATACTCCCACCAAACTACATATACGTACACAAACCTGATATGGAGCATGAAAAAGTCCTTACTGGTAATTTTGAATTAGGATTTAGAGACATTTGAACCCACACAACTGCTAGAGGTAAGTCAGGTGTCATGGGTTTATCATTATAGATTACTGAGAGACAATAGGTTGATCAGTGGCATGAATCATAAACTGGTAACATTGATTCTGCAGGGTGAAAACGTAATTGAAACTTACATATTTCCCAGAATGTAACACTGAATTTCATTGCGAGTGTGTTTCATTTCAACAGTTGTGGGATCTCAAAGGCTACAGAATGCATTTGCTCAGTCGTCACAACAAAATAAATATCGACTTCTCAAAATACCTGTAATGATTTATCTTCAGCCACATCGTCTGTCTGAGTGCCGCTCTCCAGTCTGGTCTTTACAAAGACATTTAGGGTTGATGGCCAAAATACTACACATAAAAATAGTTGAGTCGCTACCCGTCCGCAGTCTGAGAAATACCACACAAGTCCAATAATCGTGGCGATAAAGATGCGACACAGGTACATTTTCTACATTTACTAGACGCCAATGTCACTCCTTCCCCTTTGAAGTTTCCATTCGTGTTGTTGCGCTTGTTTTATTTCATTGTATTCTATATCCGCGTTCAGTCGATTACGAAATTATCCGAAGTTTTTTTTGTTTGTTTTTTTTAGGCTAGTCGAAGAAAACGTTAATACCCGAGTTTCCGAGTTTCCGAGTTGTGACGTCTTAGGCCTAGTCTTTTCAGGCTACTTTCAACGAAAAGAGGACAATATTTGTTTCTGACAGTTACATATGTCCATATGAATATGAATATTGCAAGCTAGCTAACGTTAGTATAATGAATGTTATCAAACGTATTGAACTGACTAAAACCATATTTATTAAAGGATAATTGAAACTTCAAAAGCAATAATTAAGGTTAGACCACAATAGGAACGTTCCAGTTCCTATTTCCGATGAGCACTAGAAGTAAGCAATGCATACATTCATTCAGAGGCCAGAAAAAAGACGTGGATCTAAAATAGTGACGGTTTCGGATTGATCAGCGATGTTTCGATTATTTTACTATTTGGGTAGGATGTTCTGTACGCGGTGCCGTTTATATTTTAAACGTTCTTTAATGCTGCTCAGTTTTGCACATTTAACGTGTTAAATGTCCAAAATAATGCACTACAATTTTGAACTGTCACCTTTTCTAACATTTAAAGTGATTCATGTATATGAATTTACACTTTTCAAGAGTAATGTTCTGAAGGAATGCAGAATTATAAAATAATATCCTACACCTAAACGTTAAATAGAAATGTAATATCTTAATGTAAAATGTAAATGTTAAATATAAATTTAACATTTTAAATCTACGTGTAGGACTTAAAACGGTAAGTTCTTAAATAATGGTCAATGCTGGAGCGATCGGTTACCCAGATCTGCTCAACGTTTCAATGCACCATCACCTGTTGTTATCACGACTAATCATGCTGTCATGGCCGCAGGTCAAACCTGTATTGTTTCGTATAAGTGTTTACTTTGTATTAAATTCATGTAACCTTGTAAATAAAATCTCTCAATTGTGTTATTCTTCTAGGATGGTAACCATGGACACAATAACTACATTTCTAAAGAAGGCATGGAAAATGTACTATTATTAAAGACCCTATTGACAGACGTTCCTTCCATTCTCGGCCTCTCCAGACCAACCGTGAGGGAGTACAACATCTCAAGAACAAAGCATTTACAATGGAGTGATTAACAATTGGATTAATGAACAGAGATCAAAACAGAACATTTTCTTAAAATAGTGATTCATTTTATTTGGGAAAACCCCATTAAAAACATTGGAGGACATCTTACATGAAAATAAGTTAGCCAACAGTGCAAGTTAAAACATATGTATAAAATCAGGGGGTAAATACAAACAAACAGGCACACTGGGCAAAACTAGGAAAGGCCAAAGGTTGTAGGCAAGACAGAATAGATGTGTTTTGAAAAGTGTTGTGAAAGAGGTGACTGCATCTGCCTGTGGTATGTGAGGAGGAGAGCTTTTCAGAGTCTGGGTGCAGAGCAGCTAAAACACAGCCTCCCATGGTGGAGAGATGGAATCGGGGGGAACAAGGAGACCAGCAGAAGAGGAGCGTAGGGAGCGGGAGGGGGCATATAGCGGAAGGAGATCAAGAGAGATAGGTGGGTGCCAGGTTGTGAAGGGTTTTGAATGTGAGCAGGAGAGTCTTGATTGAGATCCGAGATTGCACAGGAAGCCAGTGAAGTTGGATGAGATTTGATGCGATATGTCTAGAGGATCTGGTGTAGGTGAGGATTTTTGCCAATACCACTGTGTTTTTTGTCATGCCCCATAGCACCAAAGTCAGGGGGACCGGACAACCTTTGATGGTGATGCTGAGGTTTTGCTGTTTATAGTGTGGATTTGGAGCCTATAGGAATATCCTGTTTTGTTGCTGTTCAGTTTAAGGAGGTTTGTGTTTATCCAGCTCCAGATATCTTGAAGGGAGTTGATGAGAGGGAGGGAGGAGGCGGGTTTGGCGGAGAGGTAGAGCTTGGTGTCATCAGTGATGGTTAATGTTGTGGTCTTGCATGATCCTCTTCAGGGGTAGCGGGTATATTAAGAAGTGAGGGATCCCTGTCCTGGCGCCTGGGGGGCACCTTGAGTGACAGCTGCATACTGTGATCTGTGACTGTTGATATGGACTTATTATTGACTGAGAGAAAACAGACAAAAAATAAGCGTGTATTTATAAGTATTTCTAGTAATAGAGCAAGTTGATGAAATACTTCTCCAAATGTCAGCCCCTGCAATCCATTGAATGTAACACACTACCTCAAGCACTGACTGCAACAGGTGAATTCACCTGTCAGTCGCAGTGATCTCCTTCAACCTAGCAGAGTGTCTACTAATATAAATGTAAAAAATTCACCTGTCAGTCGCAGTGATCTCCTTCAACCTAGCAGAGTGTCTACTAATATAAATGTAAAAAATTAACCTGTCAGTCACAGTGATCTCCTAGCTACAACCAACTCAGCAGAGCATCGACCACACTTCTCAACATCTCATTGCTTAGTGACTCAAATAATTGTTAGAATCGAGTACGTTTTTATTATTAGCTACATTGTTGGCTCGCGTTCCCCTATCACCTGCCTTTTTGTCAGGGTGTTGTTACGTGGACATTGTAAAACATTTATATACCTAGCTAGCTAAAAATTCCAGTTGTCTACATGAAAAATATAAATTATTTTGAAGAACCATAACAGGTGGATGACAACTAATGCATTAGGATACTTAGCTAAAGAATTCCAACACCAACAAACCTGCCTTGCACATTGTCATGTCCTGGCTGGGGGCCCCTAGCCTTCTATATGCTTTGGGGCTCACAGTCAGTCAGTTGTCTCTGATTGGGGAGCCTATTTAGTTTAGGGTTTTTCCACACTTGGGTGTGGTTTATTGTTTGTGTTAGTTGCAACGTTCACGTTCAGTTTCACTAATTATTCCTGTGGATACGCTACATGTTTCTTGTAAGTTAGTTTAGTTCTGTTTGTTACTTGTTACAGCTCCTTTACTTTACGTTTACAGTCTGTGTTAGTTTGTGTCCTGTTTTATGGAATAAATTCACCTTTTACTTTGAACGATGTCTGCATTTGGTTCCGCACCACACTCAGGACGTGACACACATGGTGTAATTGCAGAGCAACACCTAGTAATAGAAACTGGTAGGATTGTTAGTAAGAACAGTGTGATACATAGTGAGGTGATTTAATAGAATCTGATGTATGAAATGGGAATATCATTTTATAAACACATTTTTGAAGTGAGCCGCTAATCAATGTAGTAATTGATTATACAACATTTTATACTGTTAACTATAATTATTACATGCCTTGTCCATCTAGATTTGTTCCTACTAAGTTACTGAAATGTATTTGAATGTTTACAATTATCTTTTGTCAACAAAGCTTACAAGTAGGACACAGAAGTTTACCTCACAAGTTCAGGCTGTACCCCAAGAAAGGCCCCTGATATGTCCCACATTTTGCCCCACCACTTTCGGAAGTGAAGAACAACTACATCTTGACGTGTTTATTCTGTGCAATGTACACATTTCACCAGGCATGTTGATGTTAATCAAACTGATAAGATTGAAAGTAGTTGTACTTGGTGCCATGGAGGTGGGTGTTCTGCAGAAAAGCCGAGATGAAGACTCCTTCTTAACAGGAAGCTCTGTAAATAACCAACGCACTGAAAGTTTTAACACATTTAAAAAAAAAAAAGTTTTAACACATTTTCACAACACTGCATTTATTTTATTTTTTTTCAAATGTGAATGTACATGGTAGAATGACAACAGTAGTGTAATGTTACATGTGTGTGTGTTGTCTTTTTGGTGCTTGTCTCACAAAACACTTGAAAAGGAATTCTTATTCAGCGCAGTGGGGAACCGGCAGCCCTCTTCCATGCTGCTTGTCACTTCCGTTCATTAAGCCATTTGGAAGCCACACGTGTGCTTTGAAGGGGGGCAGGCGTTGGTTAGAGAGGAAATTGCCTCTGAGGGCAGTCTACTCTCAAAGAAACCTATAATAACTATTGCATTACAACTAACAGTTGTAATGTCAGGGTATATCCAGACTATGTCCAACATTATTGTTTATTTTTTCATGTTTCAACTGGACTTTTCAGTGGCTCATGCAACATTATGGATTTTCTTAGACCCCCGCATGACACGATCCATTTTTGAGCTTACATTTCTTGGTCAGCAGTTAAGCTCAACACAAACACTACTAAATAACATTAACTTTTGTTTCACGTTAGTTTGTTTCACACACTAACACACACATATACTGGTTAAATATATAGGGACAAAATGAAACAAGATTGGCTCCACATGTTTAAAAAGTATCCAACTATTACCAGATCAAGTGCTTCTTGCAGGCTTCCCCATGAACTACTAAAAGACATATGAGTGATCAGCTAAATTTAGCCAACACCCGACCTTGTTAGCGTGGAAGAGGATTACAGTGATGTAAGCTAAAGTGAAATGAGGCCAAGAGATTCCATATGGCTCAGTCACGTTTGCCGAAAACCAAACATCAGAAGTGGATATGATCTCAGAAAGACAGCTACAGTGCAGTCTTTTATGATTTTATTTTATACCAAATAACATGTTAAGCCTTTGGCCTTCAAATATTTCTTGCCACTTAAAATGTGTGGGTATCAGGTTATCCAAATTAGGAGCGGTTTAAATTGTCAGGCATTTACCATGAAATACTGCATGTCCTTAATCAGGATGAAAAACTGTCTCTCTTTTTTAACACAAAAGTCCAAAACTGAGTCAGAACGACACCTCTCACTAGGCCTGTAATATGATGTTCTGCTTAAACAGAGGCATATTCAGTTTAACACATAACAGTTTTAGCCCAGTTGTTGTTAGAAACATGAGCATCTCACTGTAGCTGTCAATGGCACCACGTACAAATACTTTCTATTTTATCAGTTTGATTACTACAGAATAAACACACATAGATATGGTTGTTCTCCTACACTCAGTCATTCTGGTTGGCTCTATTAACCACTTTCTCTGCACCACAATGTCTCTGAACGCAGATGTCCATTAAGCATCACCTCTGCCACATGAGGATGTTCTGCTTTGATTTCTGATAATGCAGAATCCAGTTGTTTATCACTCCATCGTAAAAGCTTTGTTCTTGAGATGTTGTGCTTCCCTCGTGAATTTGTACAGGGTTGGTCTAGAGATGCAGAGGATGGAAGCAACCTCTTGTCAATGTGGTTTTTAATAACAGTACATTTTCCGTTTTGTGTTTTGGTGTCCATTGTTACCATTCTAGAAGAATAACACAATGGAGAGATTTTATTTACAAGGTTGCATGAATCTAATACAAAGTGGACACTCACGACACAATACACAGGTTTGACTTGTGGCCATGATAGCATGATTTGCCATGATAATAAAAACGGGTGACTGCGCATTAAAACGTTCTGGGTAACCGATCCGATCGCTCAGCTTGATGATGAAGTCCAGGCATTAACTAACCAATGATATCAAACTACTTACATGTCTTCCACATTAGCTAGCCAATGATAGCTACAAGTTAGTTATTGCTACAATACTGCAAGGCATCTCAATTGTCTTAAACGAATTTTAGAACATACCGGCAATGATGTGGTGGCTGATTTGTCATTGTGCCTGATGTAGGTTGGTCCTGAAGAGACCTCCTGCTACAGCTATTTTAATAACCCGGGCTATCTATTTACTCAAACCAGTCTGACCACTGAACTCCGCCATAAACAAGCATTTTCACCAGGAGGAATGCATTGAGTTGCTGCCATGTGATTGGCTGATTTGATATATGCGGTAATGAGCAGGTGAAATGGTCAACCTTATGAAGTTGCCTGTGAGTGTATATAAATGCCTTAAGTGTTAAACAATTAGACTTTTTTTGAGTGCCCCAAAGGGAAGGGAATGTTTAGCCTTGAAAATGTGTTCTTGTATATTCCTGAATAGCACCTGACCCATGTCTGACAACTGTTGATCATTAAATAATTAATTATATCTTGGTCTCTTAGGATTTTTTCTAAATTTATTTGAGCATTTGTTTCTTTTAAATACCCCCATTTAATTGTATTGCATATTGCTCTCCTTACTTTTATTTGCATTACTTATGTATCAATATGGAACACAGGAGAGGAGGTAGTGTAATGTTGAATCTAGTCAATGTTAAGGTGACAGTGAATGTATTGGAAGGTAAGGTCAAAAGTAAATGTGAAAAATGACAGATGTAAAAAGTGATGTGAAATTACACACGTGAAGAGTAATGTCAAATTCCACATGTGGAATAAATAAAAGGACTACGCCCACAGAATTAACCCAATGTGTATAACAAAAGCCTGTGCTACACCATTTTGTTATAGGTGACGCTCTTTTTTGGCGTTATACCATCAGTGAGTGAAAGTGCACAGATTCAATTGTAATAACATATGTACACCACATGATGGCACTCTTTCCATCACTATGAGCTGACTGAGTAATCGTTTCACTTTAGTCGTAGCTGATGGTTATCCAGAGCAAATAAGGTTTAAGAGCTTTGCTTTATGGCAAAACTACACAATTAGCCCATTTTTTTCAACATATTTTTAAGGGTTTTCATCCCAACGCTCTAACTACTAGATGACCTCCCCCTAATGGAATCCAACCGGTGCAATATTAAGACTGAGGACAACGTATACCAACACTTGTAAAATGGGTGGGTTTAAACCCTGAATGCTGATTGGCTAAAAGTTGTGGTAAATGAGACCGTTTGCCCCTGATGCCACCAACTATGATAATTATTTCCGTCCTAAAAGCGTTTGTAATAGCTTTATAATAGCCACAAGGTGAATATATTACACCAGTATTTCCCTTGTTGCTTAATTACAGATCTCAAATGTTATTTAGAATATGTAATCTATTAAAAACAAGTGTAAAAATGTTTTACCTTAACTTACATCATTGGGGAAGAACAGTATATGCCCAACCGTAAATTGATTTATGGACTTAACGTTTTGTGTAACATTATGATCATACAACTGGCATAAGTATTAACCTATCAAATAATCTGTGGAAAATCTGCTATTATAGAGGTTCAAAATGCAAGTAGGATAATACAGCACAATATAAAATGATACATATTAAGATATTTAATAGACAGCCGAGACACAGACACACACAAACACAAACTTATTTATAAAGCTGCTTTGAATCTGGAAGGCCGATTGGCCGAAAGCAGTGACATGAGACAGCATATACCAGCGGTACGACTTCATAATACGTTGTACTGCTCTAATTTGTATAAATCAAACACGTGAACTGTATGCGACTGATGAATATAAAGAGCAACACATGTATAGATTATAATGACAGTCACCCCCCCCCCCC
>JACXGK010005578.1:0-32418 GCA_016801125.1 Novumbra hubbsi | reverse complement strand
AGAGGGGCTGTGGGTTGGTTCAGAGGAGCTGTGGGTTGGTTCAGAGTGGCTGTGGGTTGGTTCAGAGTGGCTGTGGGTTGGTTCAGAGGAGCTGTGGCTTGGTTCAGAGGAGCTGTGGGTTGGTTCAGAGGGGCTGTGGGTTGGTTCAAAGGGGCGGTGGATTGGTTCAGAGGGGCTGTGGGTCGGTTTAGAGGGGCTGTGGGTTAACAAGAAGCACATTCTCACCACGTATAAAGAGCTGGTTGACATGGCGTGTGTGAACCTTCCCGTAATGCTGGGACCCTTCGTTCTGTCGAGACTCATATCTCTGACCTCTACCCTTGAAATCCTGGCCTTTCATTTGCGACGGTTGACCACCTTCCACCGGGCCTCCGGGGTCAGTACCCATTGGGGTACCCCCTGTGGCCCTCGCCAGCCGTGGGTCCACTGCCTTAAGGTCCCTTCTCCTCCTCGGGTCCCGTGCGTTAGGGTCCTCCCGCCTGCAATCTCTGGTGAGGGTCTGGGCCGCCTGGGTGTCAGGCGGCGGCTCACCCTTCCGATGTTCTCGCTGTCTCCTCTTGTTCTCGCACTCCCTCAGCTCTGCGCTCTCCTGGAGTGTCAGCTTGTCGAAGAGCTGCACGAGGAGAGGATGGAAAGGCTCAGAGGACAACGTCACACCGTACAAACACCAATGAGGCACACGCGCAGCCACGCGGGTCAGCTGTCTGGCAGGTCTGCGAACCACCACTCTGGTGCATTTCCATGCCGGACGTACCCAAGGGTCACTGGGCAACCTGCAGGCTCAAGGGGATAATGTACACGTCCCGTTGACATAATCAGACGAGACAGTTGCTGTAATGAGATTAGCCTGTGACAGAACAAAGCCACACCTACCCGAGTGACAGTCAGAGCCTTCTCGTGGTAGAGAGCCTCTCCCAGCAGAGGTTCCCTGTATGTCTCATCTACATCTACCATTGCCTGGTAGGGTGAGGGGGAGAAGAGGAAGAGATGTGGTGAGGGGAAGTTGATAGAGTCAACATTAGACCGCCTGTAAGAGCAGAGGGGATGAGTCTGCCTTGGTCAGCCCTGTACAGGGTTATCTACAGTTATCTACATGTATTGATAAGCTGGTCACCTGAAAATGCTAGAATACTGAATAATCTTCACCTGGCACCCCCAGAAGAGCACTGGCCACCTCTCAGAATCTTTTTCCACTCTAGATTTTGTCCTAAGTTCTGACCCTACAAGACAGTTCGTCCTAGCCACTGTACATCAATTCTTGTACTTGTTTGCGCTTCGGGTTTTTTGACTGGGTATCTGTAAAAGCACTTTGAAATAACTGCTGATGCAAAATGGGCTTTATAAAATAAATGTGATTGATCAAACCGTACCATGTTCCAGAACTTGTCGAATGCCACTATGAAGCCAGAACACACTCCTCTTAACCCTTTGAAGGTTCTGATGTGAACTTTAACCCGGATCCTCTCCTCTGCACAGCGGTGCAGCTCCCCCAGAGGACTTCCTATATGGACTACACAGAAAATACAACTTGTCTGTCAAATCCTCGGTTTGACAACAGACACACACACACACAGTAGCAATACAAGATCAGTAGTTATAAGTAATAGTATTTTGTAAATAATTATTAGCGCTATACATATTTAAGACCGTGAGATTTTAAAGCCCAATAAATCATAACATACGAGGCATCCTGGTGAGGACATTCTTGGTTGCTTTCTGTATTCTACCACGACGCTTTGCTTTTCCGCCCTCCTCTCCATCCTCTCCCCCGGTCGGATTGTTCACCATCAGCTTTTTCAGTCTCTCTATCCTCTCTGGATCGGCTACACCTTTCATGGCTTTTCTCTGCTTCTTTTCCACATTCTCCGGCTTGGCTCGGCCCCGTCCCCCTTTTAGAAAGCTCTCATACTCGGCTATGTTGTTGAAACATTTTATGTTGGGGTATGGAAGTGGCACTGTGGGAGCGTAGAGCACCAGTAGTGGATCAAACTTATCGGATGTAACATCCAACTTTGCAGCGATATCATCGTCCTCTTCTGTTTCTGCTTTATTTTCCGAAGCATGCAAGTCACTTGCACTTGAAACTTCTACATCCTTGCTCTCTGATTCGGAACATGTTTGTTTTTGTCTTCTTTCGCTTTCCTCCATGTTTGAAACAACCGCAGACAGGCACATCGCACTATGAATCATGGGTAAGATATTCCGGTGAACTTTTCTATTTTCGCCAAAAGATGACGACAAAGTTCCATGCAGAACATTTTGACTGCTATTCAGATATAAGCCAACAACCTTATAGACCGAAAGTAAAAGAATGTTATCTTTTGAACATCTGCTTTATAAAACAATGTCAGTTCATGCCTTCATAAAATGTTTTTTTTTAAATATATAACAAGACTATGGGACGAATTCAAACGTATGCAGTACAGCAGCCGGGCACCAGAGGCATCAGCTTCCACCTGTACTGTCCTAATTGATGAGGCAATGCAGAATGTTGCGTATACATGTGGTCTAAGTTTGGTTGAACTCTGTGAGTAAATGGGATCTTAAAATACATATTATCTAGACGTCAAAAAGTGGTCTTCTATAGACACTGAAAATGCATATTATATGGGGACCTACAGCTTAATTTAACTTCACCAGGGGTTCACTTTCATCAGGGGGTTCGGAGATTATATGAACGGGGCCTCAGCACCCCTACTACTCGCGGTTATGTACATTTTCTGAGGGTAGCTTCAACAGGTGTTATACAGACATTGCTGCATAGCAGGATTAGCTGCCGAAATAGGTGGGTATTCTCTAGCACAAAGTAACAAACAATTATTCTATTGCATTTTTGTCCTGGTTTGGGAATAACCCAAATCAATTTTAATTAGACATTAGTGAATGCGTTTTAAGGAGACGGCAGAATGAAAATTGTATTGACAGTCCCCCATTAATAAATACATTTTGCATTGAGTGTAAACATATCAGTGTACAAAAACCTTTGAGAATAACTAGCATTGCAGAGGTCCAGATTCAAGGAGACACATTGTAATATCAGAAAATATCCATAATATAGTATTCCGCAATATTTATTAAATCAGAAATCTTTTTGAATGGTCATAAAAGCAACATCCACAAAGGTAAAAAAGATATGGTTGTCAAATGGAAAAGATGCAGCCTCCTCGTCTTTCAACAGCATCACTACAAGACATCTCGAGACCACTGGCGAACGGAATGGGTCAGGAGATACCCCTTTCATTTCCTGGTTGCAAAAAATCTGCAGCCAATTAATATCAAGTATGAAAAAAGCACTGATTAGTGTAGAGAATCATTGTTCCATTGTGTCTGAATGAAGTCCTTCAACATCACCAGTTGTAAGATGTTGATCAACTATGAAAGCTGCTTAACTTTATTTATTTATGGTAATGTTGTTTTGGCTATTAAGTAACTAAGGCTTGTCTAAAAAGACATCAGTCTAGAGAAATGGACGAACTCCAGTCATCAAGTACCCTAAAGTGCACACATTTGTTGACACCCGAGGCCAAACATACCAAATTAAAAAACAAGTAAAATTCTGAGTATGTGTAGATGTATTTTAGCCAGAGCAAAAACCCTCTCTTAGTTATACCGCAATTAATCAAATTTGCCAACTAATTATTGAGAGTGGAGCTAAGCGGTTAGAATAACCACCCATAGTTCAAAGAGCACAACTAAACTCACTCAACGGAATTATTCCCGGTCAAAGTACATAATCATGACCAGTGGGGCCTGTAGAATGTGTCCTTTATTAGTGGGCTTGTAGCTGTAGCACATTTTCAATTGGTCCTGCAGCTACAGTAAATGATCACATGGGCCATAAATTGTAGAAATGTTGGGTGTGCAACTGTAGTCCATTATCTGCTTTGTCCTCCACTTGAAATATTCAGGTATGACCTACTGTGTATTAGGATTCCCTAGCTAAGGCATACCAACATCTCCTCAAGCACCTTTATACATTTAACAGTACTGTTGTAGCCCTAAAAAAGCAAAGGAACACCTAAGTTAAATTACAGTGGATCTTGAGTCTATACACTTTTATTAAAATGCTACTCCTCCATACACAGCTAGTGGGCATACTGCACAAGCCAGAGACATCTTTGGAGGACTTGTTAAAAAAGGCCAACTTTATCTCCGCAACATTTATCAACTAAAATTTAGACATATCTACCACAATTTGGAGTACCAATTTTGTGTTTTTATTGTGATGGGACATTTTCCACAAAGATTTGGAGCTGACAAAAAATAATTTTGTCAGCTCCACATAAATAAAAAAAAACTAGTATGAGTGTTTCCTTGGCTTGTGCTGTTTTTGAAATTGGGTTTAAAATATATATTTGCTATAAATACTTTTTCAACAAAGCATTTTGATTAAAATAACAAAAATCTTACTTTCATTTATATGATATTTTACCAACACAGTTGTTTAAGGCTTTTAATAAAATTTTTGCAATGCAATAGTTTTGATTTAGAATTTATGACTCAGGTAAAAATATGCAAATGTTGCTCCATGTATTTTTAGAAAACAAAATAAAGGTTATAATTAAAAAAAAACAACCACGACCCAATGAAAAAAAAAAAAACATTCCATAACAATCAACATCTCTTCAAAATTATGTTTGGCTGCAGTGTATGTGTTCATAAGAGGTTCTAAGTCACACACACATGAAAATACATTTTCACAAAGGAAAAGTGAATTGGTGCAACTGTACCAAAGCTATCCTTCTGAATTGATGATCATACCTTTCTGGTCCCACTTGCTCTCGCATATCTGTGCTCTGCATGTCCCAAGAATGTCATGTTAATTAGAATACTCCTGCAGTGAACCTTCCTAGGGTGAGTCAAGACGATAACAGGCTTCCTTATCTAGCTGCATGGTAAAGGACAGGTGTACAAGTACTAAACCTTCAGTTACAACAGCAGCCTCACCCAGTGAATTACAAAGCACAAGTGAGGGGCTGTATAGTAAAGACAAGGCACATGGTCCACATGTTTACAGTACAGTCCACCTCCCCAATAATCCTACATCCATGTTTACAGTACAGTCCACCTCACCGATCATCCTACGTCAACATGGTTAAAGTACAGTCCACCTCCCTGATCATCCTACGTCCACATGTTTACAGTACAGTCCACCTCCCTGATCATCCTACGTCCATATTTTTACAGTACAATCCACCTCCCCGATCATCCTACGTCCACATGGTTACAGTACAGTCCACCTCCCTGATCATCCTACGTCCACATGTTTACAGTACAATCCACCTCCCCGATCATCCTACGTTCACATGGTTGCAGTACAGTCCACCTCCCTCTGCAGGTCTCTTCCCTGATCATCCGTATAGTCCACCTCCCACTGCAGGTCTCTTCCTTTGTCATCTTACGACGCACTGCCAGCTGCTGTTACCCTCACGCAGGGCTAAAGTGAACCCGGTGTCGCCGGGATTACCGTGACCGATTGGGCTCCGGCTCAAGAGATCCGGTGACTTGGAAGTGGATGCCGTCCCCCGGCAGTGGGGAGGGGATGAGGGGGCAGAGCCAGCAAATGTACCAGCGGGTGCCCAGGCCGTGCCGCAGGTTGCCCAGCACACCCAGGTTGTAGGGCCTGCGGATGGAGTACCACTCTCTGGTTGTCTGGCCTCGCAGCAGGAGGAAGAGGTGGAAGAAGAGGAAGGCGGCCACCAGCAGGAAGCCCAACACACAGGTGTCTGCGATGAAGGCGAAGGCGAAGGCCCGCGCTGTCACCTGACCTGAGGGGGAGGCAACAGGACAGAGCTGGGTCACGGGACCAACGCTATCACCAACGTCTCCACACACACCTCGGTTGGTCTTTCACACACACACACACCTTCTGCCTTGCTCACACACACCCGTCAGCTTCCTTCCTGCCCTCATCTCATCTCTCAATTCTATTAAACTCGAAAAGACTTGAATGGCATGTTTGAAGCAAGTGGAAAATGATAAAGATGAACGCAAAACAAGGTCTCCTAAGCGCCAGTTTCAACCCCCCCCTCCATCTAACCTGAGACAAGCATGATCCAGGGCATGAGTAGTAGCAAGATGCTGTGCAGTGTAACTCCCTCCTTCAGGACAACGATGAACACCTCGGCATTCATCACCACAGCATACAGCAAGCCGCTCCACATGAACAGCAGGCAGCTGATGAAGTAGCGGTAGTTGCGGAAACCTACACACTGGCCAAAGAACACACAGTGGTGGTCTCGTCTCAGAACACACACCTTACAGTCGTAGCAGTGGGAGCACCTCGGGGGAGTGTAGGTCTCGCATGTGTAGCAGTACCTGTGTGTGGTACAGAGAGGAGATTTGTCCGACGTCAAAACTGTATGGATATCAACACTGGACTGGGGACATCATAATATAACGAAAACAACAATCAGAAACGTACCGTTTTTTGTTAGTCGTCACTGAACAGTGTCAAGAAACAATGAAGTAATTAAACATTTCTTGATTGTGCCTTAAGATAATCCGTTATCTTTTGCTATTTAGCTAGCTCACCTCCAGCCTTGCGCCATGGCTTCTGAGCCCAGAAATACTCCGCGGATCGAGGGATTCGTTTTCAAGAACAGCGAGGCGTTCCATGTGATGTTGCCCAACATGAAGTACTGGGCAAGGAGGTGCACCGTCTTCCACACGGTAGACCACTGGGTCTTCTTCTGGTCCAGTTGGAGCGGCGCTTCGTCCAACACCAGGTAGCTCACTTCTGCCGTGATGGAAAACACAAGTACTGTGTTCAGAACAATAGGCAGGTAGGTACACGTCTTCTCCACGCGATTCCACACCTGACCTGCGAAACTAAGACAGGCCATGGCGCCTTGTCAATCTTGTTGGGGGACTTCGGAGGTGTCCTCTGCTTCCTTGTTGTTGCAGCACGGTAGATATTTGAACCTATCAATATTTCTCTTTCACAGACGAATACGTATGAAGTTTATGAGGCTAAGGTTAGTGATTTCATTACAGAAGATTCTTACTCGTTTTGCCCACATAACAAACTAATCGTGGACCATTTGAAAGCTCGGAATGCAGCCAGATAAATAAACACACTCATTGAGGAACTGCAGTGAAGATTGTGTGTTACATGAAAATTCGTCCCCCTAATCTACATATTTTGCGTTAAACGTTCCTAAAGAACAGTCCTATGAATTTACACTCAGAAATTACTTCTAAATGATTAGTTGTTTTTTGAAATTGGATCAATAAACATGACTTTCCTTTAAAAAAAATTTTTTTTATAATTTTCTAATGTTTATTAACAGCCGTATTCCATAGCCTACTGTTAAATGGTACCATTTGGAATCCCGAAGTGATGTGTATCTTTAAAGACATATATATGCATCTCAAATTTCTGATGACATTTATTTTAAGGTATACCCTAATTCTGAATCTAACTTTAACACTTACTTTAACTCCTATTCTAAACTTTAGCCTAAAATTAACAAGCAACTCTTTATATAAATAGAGACAGTATTTTCTTGACAGAATGAATATCTGTGAAAGTAAAGACGAATAGGGACACAAAATATAATGTAGTACTATTTTTTTATTACTCATTGTGATAACAGCAAAGACACAGATGAGTACTAGCTAAGGTTTGCCCTATTCATCTATGATGATTGTGTTGTCCATATATGGCCCGTTCCTCCCTCTAAAAGAGAGTAATCCAACCAGCCCTTAATCCATGTTAATCTCAGTCAGTGGCTCCAGAGACCTCGGTTTCCAAGCTCTCTGTCACGCGCTTACTGAAAGTGATGAAGCCTACATGGTGTATGGACAATCCCGAGGACAACCCACAGCGTTATTCAAAACCTGGAACACAAAGTCTGCTACAGAGGTGAGAACAAGATGTCTGCTTAATCCTAGGTTCATGTAAAACAAGGACAACCCTCTTGTATGTCCTTTTGAAATTAGAGGGGGTGAATGATTGGTATGAATTACTAATGTGACTACTTGTGTTACATTAAAGTATGTTGTTTGTTTTCACTTGCTATTTCTATATTGTTATTTTTGTTTTCAGAGAATTAAATGTTTTAAGTATACAGTTTTAGACCTAAACGTTCAGTATGTCTTAACCACTAAGAGACAGTGTTGCCTGAATTATTAAATACTGAATCGTAGAAAGCACCGGAAACAGATGGCAGATGGTGGCTAGTATCCCTGTCCCGTGTGTGTTTCACACAGCGAGCGCAGACGGATGGAGCTGCAAACTGACCTTGTGACCTTACAGAGGGACCAGCGCCTGTGAGTGACCTGTCCACTCTTTATTTATGGATCAGAACACCTCAGAACAGTAAACCGTTGACATTGCATGGGTGTGTGCCCATGGATGAGTGCACGCATACATGGGTGTCTGCGTGTGCCCATGGATGAGTGCACGCATACATGGGTGTCGCCGTGTGCCCAGGATGAGTGCACGCATACATGGGTGTCTGCGTGTGCCCAGGATGAGTGCACGCATACCTGGGTGTCTGCGTGTGCCCATGGATGAGTGCATGCATACATGGGTGTCTGTGTGTCCAGTAGCCAGGCTGTGCGTCTGCAAAACCGCTGGCAGGAACTGAGTGAGCGAGAGCGCCGGGCCCAGCTGATGAACAGGGAGCTTTTGCAGGAGTTTGACAGAGCACAGGACACTCTGAGACACATGGTCACCCACACCTCTGCCATGAACACCATACGGGTTTGTATTCAAACACACACACACACGTAAGTCTCCTACTCCCACACTGTCACATACACACACTTTTTACTATGATGCCCTCTGGCTCCCCGGTTGACCCTGAACACCGACTGTGATCTCCGTTAGGTGGAATATGAGAGCTATCTGGAGGAGAGTTTTCCCCGCTGGCAGCAGCAGCTCAAGGAGAAGACTCTGTCGGCCCAGCGCAAGGTACCATGCATCCATAACTGTGCCAACTATACAGAATCTGCTGTATTAAATTGGGAAATGTTCTTACTTTTTTTTTTTGCTCTCCGTAGAGGATGGAGCAGCGCCTGAAGGACTGTCAGAGGAGGATGGAGGAAGGCAGGGGTGAGAAAAAAGACACCAAGTTTCCCAATGGAGCTCAGTCTCTACTTTTCCCAAGTCATTCACACACACCCCAAAATGCAGCTGTGCCTCAAGACCAGAACAGACAAAATGGCCACCGGGACTACATTCAAGTTGGCTCACGCCTGTACAACCTTCCGTCCTCCTGGTTGACCCGTGCTCATTCCCAGTTGGCTGATTGCAAAACGGGAATGCCCTACAATGACCACCGAGGAAACGTGACTCAACAGCCTGCTGACTCCCCACAATTCTTTGACCCTCAGTCCCTCTTCCCGCCTCAGCCTTACCCTGTCCAATACCCTCACTCCATCCCGACCAGTAGGCCTCACACTGTGTTCCAGTCTGAGACACCGCCGTCAGGGTATCCAATGCCGTTGGCTGGTGCGATGGCTGCGGTGGGGAACATTTTCAGAGTCCCAGTAAGTCCTCAAACCTCCTGGACTAGCCCTTCCATGTCTGATACTGGGGGTGTGCAGGGTTTGGAGGAGGAAAGTCAGAAAAGGGAGATTAGTAAAAGGGCAGAGCCAAGGCCTGAGGGAGAAACACAGAGAGGAGAGGGGAGAAAAGATCCAGCACACGACCTGGACATCAAACCAGGTAAGAACCATTGTACTTCCTATCAACTGAACTTGCCTGACGTACATTTATCATCAACTAAAGCAGGGGTCACAAACCGGTTCCACGGAGGGCCGAGTGTCTGCAGGTTTTAGTTTTTTCCTGTAAATTGGTTCCAGGTTCAGACATAAATAACCAGATGAGGGTAGACCTAACCAATCAGTGACATAATTAATCAATCAAGTACAAGGTGAGAGTGAAAACCTGCAGACACCCGGCCCTCCGTGGAACCGGTTTGAGACCCTAAACTAAAGCCTATCTGAATGCCAAGAATGTTTACACTGGATCTAGCTGCTAGCAGAATGTAAAAGTGAATATAATTATGCCCCAAATCTGTGTGTGTGTGTTTGTGTGTGTGTGTGCAGTGCGTCTGTCGAGTGGGCAAGGGGAGAGCAGTGAGAGCAGCAGAGCCTCCGGTCAGGCCAGTAAACAGAGGAAGGAGAGGAGGAAGAAGGCGAAGGGAGCTGGACTGAGGTCAACAGACAGGCTCTCGGCAGGGGTCAGGGAGGTTGTTATTGCTGAGACTCCAGTGTCCTCCTCTGTGGTTGAAAGCTCCGAGATTGATGAGCCATCGGAGGCAGGAGGCACGAGAAGCCGGAGACGTAGAAGTGGAGGACTGGCAAACCTGTTTAGTGCAGAGGAGTCAGGGAGTGATAGGGAGGTGTTGATGGTTCAAATGGTGTCAAGGAGTCATGTGGAGGGAGAAACCAGGGAGAAAGCTGTAGGAGACATTAATATTGAAACGGAAGAGAGTCAGGCAGGGGTAAGTCTAGAAGCTGAAGCAACTACAGAGGATGAGAATGGACTGGTGCATGAAAGAGAGGAGGAGGAGAAGAATGAAGGAGAAGAAGAGGGAACCAGCAAACATGCTAGAAAGGAACAATTAGAATATGGAAAAGAGGTGGTCAGCCTAAAAAGGAGGGAGAAAGCTCAGCCAATGACTGATAGTGTATCAAGAAGAGAGCAAGTGGTGGAAAGGGAAGAGGAAGGAGAGGAGGATGAGGAAGGTCAGGGAGACAGACAGGGAGTAGAGGAGGACCAGAAAGGTCAGGGAGATAGCCAGGAAGTTGAGGAGGATCAGGAAGGTCAGGGAGACAGACAGGAAGTTGAGGAGGACCAGGAAGGTCAGGGAGACAGCCAGGAAGAACAAAGGAGTGATAAAGGGATAGAGGGTGAGAATGAAAAAGAAAAAAGAAAAATGTGTCAGGCAGGAGAGTTAGAAGAGAAAGCTGAGAGTAGGGAAGAAGAGGTGTGTGTGGGAACTGGAGATGAACGTGAGGAGGATGAAGAAGAGGTGTGTGTGGGAACTGGAGATGAACGTGAGGAGGATGAAGAAGAGGTGTGTGTGGGAACTGGAGATGAACATGAGGAGGATGAAGAAGAGGTGTGTGTGGGAACTGGAGATGAAAGTGAGGAGGATGAAGAAGAGGGGTCATCCGAGGAAGAAGGTGGCAAAGAACAAGAAGAGGAAGACTCCACAGAGCCTGAGGATGAAGATGAAAGTGACTCTGATGACAGTATTATATCACCACCGGCACACAGGTAAAACCCACCCCTTTATAAAGATAATGATGATTATGGAGACAGACCTCATGGTTGTTATTATCTTCAGGTCATCCAAAGTCCTAACAGAGGAGGAACAGGTGATCAGTGATAATGGTGAAAATAATGATCACGAAGATGGTCATGTTGACCAAGTGAAAGGTTCTTCATGGTCTGCAGATTTATTCCCAGATGAGGACGATGTTATTGAAAGTCTTCTAGCTCCACGAGCAATGTCTCAGGAAAAAACGTGAGTGTTTGTAATGCTCTGGAAAGTTACTACTTGAGATGACTATCCTCTGCCAGTTTTTTTTTATTCGGTTTTGTTTATTTTTAGGGAGAAAGAAAATCAGGAGAAAGTGTTGGTCAAACCTAAAGGTAAGGTGCCTGCAAAGTGCAGTTCATATGTTTTTAGTACATGCACTGTGTGTAATGTGTTTTTGTCTTTGCAGCCATAAGGGAGGACTTGTCAGAAATGGACAAAAAGCCAGAGGCCAACCAGTACACTGAGTCAGACGAGTTTGATCACTTCTATGACTGACAACTGTATTATGTTCCAGTGCACCTAAAACCTCAAAAATAGAGATGAGTGACTGCAATATGATTACTGATGAATCAAACGGAATTCTTCTACTGCTGTAGCCTTTGCTACAATCTTCTGTCTGAGGCTGCCACCATTGAAGTTGTTTCAGACAGTGCCAAAATAAGGGGTTTTGTGCAAAACATCAGTCATCAGTGATTTATTAAAAAATTAGGGTATCAAACCCATTGAAATTAATTCTACATGTTGTTTGAATGTGTTTGCGTGGAAATTGTCAGGGTGGCTCTCTGATTCAGACTTATTGCAGAGAATAAACATTTGTGGGTTTGGTGTATTGTTAATAAAGTTTTAGCCAAGAAAAATGTAATTTTTTAATGTATACTTTATTATTAAAGAAATGAATTCAAAGATCGTCTCAGGTTATACGAATCATTACTACTCCCACACAGTAGGAGGCAGCATACCGCACATTATTTGCACCCGCCAGAAGCACATCTACCTCTGGGAAAAAATATTATTTTGTCCAATAACGTTGAAGTTTACTTACACTCATATGGAAGTTTGATGAAAATCTGGACCAAATATAGTAATGTAATCTTCTATTTTACGTTTCTGAGTTCGATGCATCTATGTTCTTATCCAAGTTTTCCGAATGTTTTGCATATTTAATGTGCTTTAGAGGCTAGCTAAATGCATTTTGAAAGCGGCTTTCGTTTCCAAAAAATGTTTCTGTAATTTAAAATTATCGTTGCACTGAAGTGCACAATTATAACAAGAATATTATAGATATTTTTTATTGACAGGAATTTGAATATAAAAGACACCACCAAAACGGTATGAATACGATAAGCCATGCATCTGTAGTACTTATACGTAGTGCACGCTTGCCTGTCATTTTGTCCTCTTTCAGGACGTCAACCAACTGCGGTGTTACCACCTTAAAGTTGGACAGCCATCGCGAACAGGCTTCGGTTCACCTCTTGCCCTGTGAGGTTGAGTATGATGGGCCCGCAGAGGTATCCAAGTTTTTCACAGCGACCATCAAAGATCGTAAACATGGTATGTATGTATGAGGAGTCAGGATGGCTGACTTCACGAGTCCACAAAGACTTGTTCTCAGGAAAGTTTCATGCACAGTTTAAGAATATGGGAGAAACATCTGATTGATGTTATAGTTTACCGATCACAAATTGCATATCAGCATTTCACCAAAATGTAAGCAAATAAAGTGTCTCTAACATTTAACTAGAATTTACTGAAAAATACTAAATACATGAGTAACAGTAACATGGTTAGTTACATGTGGTCAGATTTTGTCAATTCAATATAAAAGGGGGGAAAAAGCGATGTTATCCCAATTTACATCCATAATCTAATCCCACTGTTTTTAGTGTTTGATAATGTTGACACGATGGAACTTGACGCATTTCCTTGTTCCCAATATAGTTGGTTTTAACCATTAATTCCAACCACTTATGTTTCACACCCATTTCCTGCAGAGAAAACTGTGTCATTTCGGGGCCGTGGGTTGAAAGGTCAAGAGGTCAGCTGTCCAGAGGGCTACACGGGCCTTGTGCTGAGAGAGGTCAACAAACCAGGCTCGGACCAGGAGGTAAACACTTGCCAGACTTACCACTGTCAGACAAACCGTCACACAATCTATCATAATCTACCATCACAGCTCTTTTATACACAAGGAATACTGTTTGCAACAGGTAACAACTTTACGTTTTCGTGCTGTGAACTCCCGCACACCAACTGGGAAATATTTTCTACAACTTCAGTCAGCCATGCCATGTGAGTTAATGTGTATGCATCTGCGTGTCCAGGACAGGACAGTGAAGGTGTCCTCAGTGTTTCAGAACCTCACGTACTGGAACCTTGAGACACTGCCAAACTCCGATGACGGCATCGTCATGGCAATGGCCTGGCCGGATCTGGCAGATGCGGTAAGCGCTCTTAAGAACAATCATTAAAGGAACTAGGCCCCCACTCACAAATGGCTTCCTGGCCACTCAGTCTGAAGTGTCAATATGCTTGTTAAAAAGAATGCAAAAATATTATTCCAGTTTGTGCCCTTTCATGCCGCTGAGGTGATGCTTGCTTCTCTTTGACAGATACATGGACCAGTGGACGACTAAGTTGGAGACACCAAGAAAGATTATTCTCTCTGCCCTTCTGCTGCCATCTGAGGAGTGGGAGGGCTTTGTGTCCGGTAGCCGTGATCTGTTTCGAATCCATAGGGAGTACTGTGCTAGCTTCTTGTGACTGTAACATTTCATTTTTGTTTCATTCTGTACCCAATTACATTTGATAACCTTTTGATTCAGATTGTTGAAGTAATTTATTAAACAGTATGTTAGTGGAAGAAAATATTGAAATACATGAACTGAACTCTCCCATGTGTTCTATTCACAGCAATTAAGTACTGATATTCTTGTGCCAATTGTAACATTAGGCAACAGTGGAGATTTACAGAATGAAGTATCAGACAGTCACACGTAGTTTTGACAAAAACAAAACAGTACCCTCGACACCTGCCAATATATTATAACAACATAGTACAATAGTTGTTTGGCACCAAGTTCAGAGATAAATAGATCAAATATAAAAGTCCTGAAAGTCTCATTTAAAATAGGTAAAACACCCCCCTGTCCCTCAGACAGGCAGAGGCCTGCTAGTTGACCAGAGTGCCAGGTCATTCTTGGCATATCTGGCTGCTCCAGGACCTGTTTGGCCCGCCTTGGGTCTGAATCCAAACTCGACATGACCTCTGACATATACCAGATCATGTTGGTGGGTCATTTTGATGATATCCAAGGTAACGGATATTCAAGACCGGGATGTCTGGGTTCAAAAGGCATTGATAATGTGTTATTCTGTGTAGAATGTGGAAGTATATACGACTTGCTGTGTGTGTGTGTGTGAGCCGTGTGTGTTAGCTGTGTGGAGGCTGGCCCTCCTCAGTCTCTGCTTTACTGCGCTTGGCTGGCAGGCTGGAGTCGTGGGCCTTCCTAATGTGGCGGTACAGGTCACCTGACTGTGTGTAGCTACGGTAACAGTAGCGGCACTCGTATGGGCGCTCGCGTGTATGCACTATGGCGTGCCGCCTCAGGGTGTACGCGCACGAGAAAGTCTTTCCGCAGACACCGCACGTGGGAACGTCCTCAACATAGTTCCCCATGGAGTCCTGGAAGTCCTGGAAGTAGATGGGCTGGTCGGGATGTTGCCCCGCGGAGGGGAAGAGGGAGGCGGGGAAAGCGGGCGTGTCAGAGGAGGCCCCAGGTCCGGAGGGGGAGAGGGGGAAGGAGAGCAGCTCCGAGGAGTGAGAGTGATTCATCTGGAGTAAGGACTGGTGGGGATGTGGGAGGAAGGGTCGGAGTCTGTCTGCGTTACTATCCTCAAAGTCGTCCCCGTCATCTGCCTCCATCATCCCCCGTTCCCGACCTGTCCCCATTCCTCTCCTAATTACCACTCCCTCCATCTCCTCAAACTCCTCGTCTGAGATCACAATGGCCTCCACCTTAACCTTCACCACATCGTCCTCGTCCTCCGCCGCTCCCCGTGCCCCTGGCAGGTGCTCCGTTCTAGGCACCCCCGTGTGGGAGTGTCCCGGAACCTCCTCCGCCCCCCCCTCATTCGGCCCTTCAGCCCGGGAGTGTTGGGCCCGGGGGGCCGTGGCGTGCACACCGGGAGGACTGGACTGCGGTGGATGCTGCATGCTGCCTGGGGCCATCACTGAGCCTGGGGCCATCACTGAGCTCTTGTCGTCGGAGAGAGAGTCTTGGCTGTCTTGCCCTGGGCTGGAGGAGCTGCTATGGTCCGACTGGGTAAGTATCACCACCGAGGAGCTCGAGCCGCTGGCTTGAGTCACGGGCATCGCCGAGGATGACGACGTGGCTGCTGATGAGGAGGGCTGGTGGTGGTGACTGTACGTCTCCGTGGAGCTACAAGGGCTGCTGAGGGCAGAACCCCCTTGACCCCCCAGCCTGAGTGATGAACCAGAGGAGAGGATGACCAGGTCACCCAATGGGGGCAAGGCGTGGTCCATGCCAGGCTGGGTGGTGTCAGCTACGTCTGGGCTTAGTGGGGCATGCTCCCGAGCCTCTGCGCTCCTTTCTGACCTGCCAGAAGAGCCCAGCTGGTTCCTCTGCATCACCATGGACGCGAAGGGGGAAGCCAACGACATCTCTGGCGCCACAGTGACTGTTTGGGAAGCTCCGGTTGCTATGCCAACCCTGAGTCCCCTACCGCCCGAGCCGCCCTCTTCTGGGCGCGTGCTGTCCGCCTCTGCCGGTGGCGGCCGGTGCTGTAGCTGTCTCTTACACACCCTTACCACTTCGTTCATATGGAGAAAGCTTGCCGCCGCCAAAACATCCTCTGCTGGGGGAGGGGCCTCTAGGCGAAGCACGCCCTCGTACATGAAGTCTAGCAACAGGCCGAACGCTGCCGCCGTGACAATGTCCCCGTCTAGCGTGACTAAGCCAGCCCCGGCTCCTCCGGGTGGGTCAGAGTAGAACATGTGGAAAAAGGGAGAGCAGGAGGCCAGTACAGCCCGGTGGGCCAAGAAACGAGAAGAGCCGACCAGGACGGTGCAGTCACACAGGAACCCTCGCTGGCGCTGGGAACGCAGACCTGATAGAAGCTGCAAGGAGTGCTGGGGAAACTCCATGACTGTAGAGACAAGAGGTAGAAAATATAGAGGGTAATGGAGAACATGAGAGAATGGAGAGTGACAGAACACATAGACAGGATAAGCTGTTACAAGTGTATCTGCTCATGGACAGGGTCTCGTCTTGTCGTCACTAGCTGATTGCCCTCTACTGTAAGAAGGCTCGTGATAATCAATAGAGCCCCTAATTAGTGGTCTCTTTCCACAAGCTGCTGGCAAGGCATCATTATCAGTAAATGTTAGTTACTGTACAGGGTAACCGTTTTAACAGCAACCATTACAGATTCAGTTGCGAGAGTTCACATGCATATTATGTATTTGGATATTTTCTATTTAGGCAATGTTAAGCTGTTTTGACGCTTAATCAAGCTAAATGTGTTCGCTGACAAAAAACATGTTATAGCTAGCTAGCTAGCTAGCTTGTTGACACTAAAAAACGAGTCCTATACATCTCTAATTAAACGTGATTCGTATTACTTTATGGGGATATGCACATAGCTTTGTTATGAACATAATAGTAATATTTAAATCAATAATCACAAGTTTGCTGTTAAAACGTCTTCTCACCTGCTAAAAACAGCTAACGTTAGCTTGACTCTGTAGCGCTCCTCTTTACCTTGAGGGAGTTGTATTACTGCCCCGGGCATACCACCGGCTGAAGCAGTGAAGTTAATTGTATTCGAATTTAAAGACTTATTAGCTCAGCGGTTATCAACCCAGTTTACCAGATCATGGCAAAGTATAGTTAAAACAAAAATAATGCAACTAAGCATGTATGGTAATCAGTTGCGTTTCAATCTTCTTGTGCACATGCAAAAGTGATTTATATTACATGCTTGTAACGATGACCACTGAAAATGCGATTTCGAACAAATAGATTGTGTTTGCTTTTTTGAAGATTAACCATTCTGTTTGCAACATTAAGGAGCATGGAAAATGACTGCTCAATTGGCGAAGGGTTCTCCTCCCTCCAGTTTACATGCCGGGCCACAGTCTGGTGTACCCCTAACTAGCTAAATAGAACTCCCTCATTGACACAAAACAAATAGATTAAGTCGCTTACTGACACCTTCTGGTTGGAGTTTGCATAAAGTGGAAGTGAAAGTGAAATGTGCTTGCTTCTTTACGTTTCGTGCTGTTTTTACTATATATGTAAATATATATTTTGCCAGTGAGTTGTACAACCACATTGTGGTGGATTGCGCTTTAAATTTGACAATATTCAACATTTGCTGGCTGAATGTGCAAACTTGTTTGTAGTTGGCATGACATAGCAGGCATGACGGACACGCGAGTTGCTGTTCTTGTTGCTTTACTGTAATGGGAGTTGAGAGCTCCATTGCCCCTTAAACCGACAGAAGGAACTGTAAATGGACAGAGGACGGATGGACCGTGGAAGAAGCGGAAGGAGTAGGCGAGATAGAGGTAATCGTGTAGAGGTGAGCGAACGATAGCTGATTAGTCCGGTTAGAACATTTTTATCCTTCAATATCCCTCGTGAAAATGTGTCGTTTTGTACTCTGTTCTAATACAGCACTGAATAGCCTGAGCCTCTGGTTTAGTAGTTTGTAATAACTGGTGATGCTATACGCAGACTGAATGTGAGTTAACACAAAATAATTGAGGAGGTGTGCACGGGTTTCCTATCAGGACAAGGATGTCTGCCTATCAAAGACACTGTGCTTTTTTCTGCGCCATGGAGCCAATCAAATGGGACTTCACATGAATCCTGGTATGAAAGCATCTTTCTTGCTGATACAAAAACTTTATCAACATTGGAAATCACTAACATGATGAACAGGTCATGGCATAATTCCTCATGTCTGTATAATAAATGCCGTTGGCCTCCTTGTCCTTAGATGGCTTCATTTTTGTGGAGGACCTTCTGGCTCATGCACAGTTCCGCTCCTTCTCGTTGGAGGATGTGCAGAGAGTTGTGGCCACCGATGACAAGCAGCGATTCAAGCTCCGCCCATACCCTGAGGACGGGAAGCTGCAGATCCGAGCCAACCAGGGACACTCTGTGCAGGTAGGGATATCTGGGGGCTGGGTGGGGACTGGGCCACCCCATCACTCATATATCACACTACTATCAGCAGAATTAGTCGAGCAGTCATGCTTCCAGAGAATAGCCGTGCCATTGTTGACATGTCTGTTGGTAGAGTGCATCACGGTTGGTCACGTGGAACTGACGGGGTTACTCTGCTCTGCTATGTGCCCGTGTCTGGGAAGGTGTGTGATCTGGAGCTAAAGGCAGTTCAGCCTGGTTCTCAGGACTGCCCCGTGGAGGGGGTTCATGGCTCCTACCTGCGCTACTGGCCCTCTATCCGCTCTCAGGGCCTCAGCCGCATGAACAGGACACACATCCACCTGGCCCCCGGCCTGCCGGGGGAGAGCGGGGTCATCAGCGGTAAGAGAGGGAGGGAAGGGAGAAAGTATTTGCATTTGTGAAGTAGTTAGGCCCAAATAAGGATTTTCTGGATGTTGGTTTTGCTTCAGGCATGAGGACAAACTGTGACCTGGCCATTTTTATTGATGTACCCAAAGCTCTCTCCGGTAAGGACCACCATTGCAAATTACAGTTGATTGTGTTTTAATGTCTGGGTGAGTTTGATGTTTTCCCTTGTGCAGACGGTATCCAGTTCTTCTGGTCTGAGAATGGTGTTTTACTGACTCCTGGGGATAGTGAGGGGAAACTACTTCCGCAATACTTCAGCCGTGCTCTGAGTCTGAGTCCCACCCGTGAGTCCCTCCACTAGAACACCGTAACACTATTGGTGAGGAGAGAGAAACTAATTGTAGATTGATGTTGTCCATCTACTTTTTCAGAGAAAGTTTTGCCCTTGGATTAGTCGGTAAGGTTGCTCTGGATGTTCCCATGTAAACGGATACTGTTCTGAACCAGAGACACTACTTCACTGTGAGACATCGAGCAGCTTCCAACTCTACAAACGTCGACTGGCACTCTTGTTAACCATATCGCATGACTGGAGGAACCAAGAGCAGCAAATCTATCAGATAGGAAACAGATGGCAAACGCAGTGGTTTTGTTAACGGACAGTCTTCAGCTGTCCTGCAGAGTTAGGAACATACATATGCTGCATGCCCAAATGGGAGAGTTATTTGTGGTTTTCTGGGCCGTTGACTTCAGGAAGCCCTGCCACCAGACGGTTAAGGATAAGGATAGTCAGACACATGAATCTAGAAATGAAAACCTGTCAACTCTTATGTACATCAATAAACATTTATTTGTGGTTGTCAACATTGTCTATTTGTAAGTTTGAAAGTAATTTTCTAAAACATTTATTAATTAAATCTTCCCGGTTTTATTGAATAATTGAATTCCAAGCTGTCTCGGTCCCAAGGTTAACTAGTGCTTCACCCTTCAACACTGAGACTGTCCACTGGGGTCCATCTGATGCATGGGTTACTCGTTAGGCTACTGGGTATCTCTGGTTGGAGGTTGTCACAGGGCCTCGTGGCCCCCGGTCAGCTTGTGGAAGAGCTCCTCGTTTAGGGTGTCACTTTGCTCGCGGCTGCGTGTCGACATGAAGATGTAGCCTCCGATGAACTCGTGGACGATCTTACAGTCGGCAGTCACACAACAGAACGCTATGTTGACATTCCCATCAAACTCTATGGCCACCTGAGAGTTAGGAGCACACACAAGTTTAGAAGTGACGCCCAATGAACCAGTAAAAGTGACACACAGATTATGTCCAGGGGGCCTTTGCCTATGGAGGTTACGAAGGGAGATTGGGGCTGCAGAACCATTTGAACAGTTTGTGAAACGGATCAGGTTACCTGTCGTATGTCCCAGTTGACGTTCCACTGCCTCATATTGTTGTAACGCCAGGTTTTGACCACGTCTCCGACCCCAAGGTCGATACGGATGAGGCGGTTGGGGGCGATGCCCAGCACCTCGTCCTTCCGACTGCCCTTAAATCTTATAGAGTCAGAAATCATCCATTAGACTCACCACAGCATCCTATTCTAAGACCAGCCACCGCTAATAAATTGCTTTAGGCCATGGCTCATTGTGTGTGACTGATGGGGGGAGTTCTGTTATTGCCCGCGGCATAACCTAGCTGTAGCGGGTCATCCTAAACTGCGTTGTATCTTTTTAGATTGCCTGCTGTGAGATGACAGGCAAGACACAATAAGTCCATGTGAGGCTTGTGTACAAATGACCAGTTGAATGAAGTGGCTAATTTACCTCTGTAAAAAATGCTTAGGCCTAGCTATGTTATATAAAAGGAAATGTTCAGGATTTTTTAAACAAATATAATTCAAACACTGAATTGTGCCGATATAATAGCCAGGCTTTTACAAATCCTTTTGGCATTAGGTGTATTTGAGTAGACTGCAATTGCTTTGTGAGTGAAAAGCCAAGATGTTCACTGAATGTGAATATGGGTTGTGAGGAAGATCTTAAAATGACATGCTGTTACCAAGGTTTGTGCTTGTCTCCCCACCTTAACCATCACAACAGGGATCATCAACCCATACATAACGAGGGCCGGAACCCGCTGGTTTTCTGTTCTACCTCACTGTTTATTGGACCCGCCTTGTGTCTTAGGTCTGAAAGTCCCTGATTAGAGGGTCACAATGAAACAAAACAGAGAGGAACTGGCTTAGAAGGCCAGAGTTGATGAAACCTGCCATATAGTACCTAACCCTTACCCTAACCCTGCCTTACAGTACCTAATCCTAACCCTACCCTGCCTTACAGTACCTAATCCTAACCCTAACCCTGCCTTACAGTACCTAATCCTAACCCTACCCTGCCTTACAGTACCTAATCCTAACCCTACCCTGCCTTACAGTACCTAATCCTAACCCTACCCTGCCTTACAGTACCTAATCCTAACCCTAATCCTGCCTTACAGTACCTAATTCTAACCCTTACCCTAACCCTAACCCTGCCTTACAGTACCTAATTCTAACCCTTACCCTAACCCTGCCTTACAATACATAATTCTAAC
Source organism: Novumbra hubbsi (assembly GCA_016801125.1). NCBI lineage: Eukaryota > Metazoa > Chordata > Actinopteri > Esociformes > Umbridae > Novumbra > Novumbra hubbsi. The sequence goes on along the minus strand of JACXGK010005578.1, from coordinate 10,984 downwards.
CCTTACCCTAACCCTAACCCTGCCTTACAATACCTAATTCTAACCCTTACCCTAACCCTGCCTTACAGTACCTAATTCTAACCCTTACCCTAACCCTAACCCAGCCTTACAGTACCTAATCCTAACCTTAACCCTGCCTTACTGTACCTAACCCTAACCCTGCCTTACAGTACCTAACCCTAACCCTGCCTTACAGTACCTAATCCAAACCCTGCCTTACAGTACCTAATCCTAAACCTAACTCTAACCCTAACCCTGTTTTACAGTACCTAATCTTAACCCTTACCCAAACAATTTTAGAATTGTTCTCCAGTTAAGTGATTTTAGACTCCATTGCCTTTAGGGGAAATCTGCCTCCAGAACATGTTTGAGAAGGCCAGAGAGATTTTTTGTCTTGATCAAAAGTATCCTCCTTTCACTCGGTAACGCAGTGGGCCATTACCCGGTTCAAAACCGGCGTCCAACTAGAACTCCATTATTAACATCAGCGCAAGCCGCCTGCCTCACGCACACAACATATGGTTCTAGGTGTCAAGCCACCTGCCTCATGTACACAACATATTGTTCTAGGTTTCAAGCCGCCTGCCTCACGCACACAACATATGGTTCTAGGTGTCAAGCCGCCTGCCTCACGCACACAACATATGGTTCTAGGTGTCAAGCCGCCTGCCTCACGCACACAACATATGGTTCTGGGTGTCAAGCCACCTGCCTCATGCACACAACATATGGTTCTAGGTGTCAAGAGTAGCCATGGGTGGGGATATCGGCGGCAGTGCCGGACAGTCCTTACCTCACCACCACAAAGGAAAGACCAAAGTCGGGCAGAGCCTGCCATATCTGGAGGAAGCGGAGGAGGGCGTCGGTCAGGGACAACTGAGCCACGTTCTGATAGGCGTCCAGGATTTTAGGGGCCAACTTGAGGTGAGATGGAAAGGATCATGGTTATACTATGCTGAGTTGGTGGGATTCCGTTTTCAAAAAGCAAAAGGTCCAGTTGTGCTGATAAAGGCCTCACAAGCAAATCGACAGTTGTGTTGATTGTAAAAGCACAAAACACTTGCACGGTAAAACAAACTGCAAGGCCTTATCAGCCTCAAAGGATTGTTTCTTTCAAGCAGTTATTTCTGCATGACATCATGCAGTGGACCAGGGTTTGTCATCAGTAGGTGTAACGAGGGGGGGGGGGGGTACCTGTTTGTTCTTGTACTTCTTGCTGTAGCGTGGCGACACCAGGCTCTGTGTGTTGATGTTGTCGTCCGTCTGACTGCTGTTGGTGCCGGGGTTGGTCTGCTGCATGGCCAGGAAGGAGCGGATGCTCTGGACCTCGCTCTGGAACGAGCTGTCGGCCAGACTCTTCCCTTTAGAGGCCTGACGACAGGCCGCCATCCACCTTGAATACTGCTCCTCCTGCCCGGAGGGAGAGAGGTGGATGTTTAAGTGATGGACTGGACCCCATTTACACTTTCAGTAAATTGCGTAACTCACATTATCACAGCGGAGATAGACCTCGTTCATGCCTTCTGGAGCTGGGGTCAGAAGTCGGATGCAGAACTTTTGTCCAGCGACGTTCACATCTGGAGCGACCTCACAGCCTGAGGGGGTGATGGGCAATAAGAATTACATTGGTACAAGAAGGTCAAAGAGTCCGAAGATACTGGATCTTTGGCGTGTGGCAAACCGAAGCAGACCGCGATAGACAGGTGGCTCGTTAGACCTTTTAAGTTGATCTGCTGGATGGGCTCCCCCAGGCTCTCCTCTTTGCTCTTATAGTAGGAGATGGAATCATCTTTAAACTTGAACCAGTACTGTTTGTATCCCTTCAGAGTCAGTCTCTTGGGCCTGAAAAAAGGATGTTTCAATGGTTATTTTTCATTCTGTACTGTGAACTGAGCGTATGTGTGTTTATCATTTCTATTCCTAAAAACACATTAGTGGGTTGTTTCAGATTCTACAGGCCCGTACCGGAATATCTTCAAGTAATCATTCAGCTCTGGAACTGTCAAGTTATCCTGTGTTGAAGACAAAGCAGAATGCTAATTATTCCTTGTCTGACTTGCTTTTCCAAAAGCCATGGAAAAATATTCTGGTCAATATTTGTCTTTCAAAAAAGACTACTTGGGTTACTTTTTCTGACATTAAATAATGCACATATGTACTCCGAAATACATATCTAATTTCAACTTGACAATAATATATGTTTCTCTAATGTAAGATTACGAGTTATCATATCTGACCAGTAAGTCTTGGGGGCTACCTGCCCCCCCATCCATCTTGACCTCCAGACATTGCAGGGCTGAGTCCAGGTCTTCCATGGCAGGAGTAGAGGTCATGGCCTGGGGCTCAGACAGGGAGAGCTTGTTTATGTGGTACTGGTGGGTTTGAAGATCATAATAAAGAGTTTGTAGGTTATAGTAACAGCGCAGAGTCCAACACGTGCCTGTTTAGTTTCAGCATATTTTAGTTATTTACATTTTGGTAATTCAGCCGACGCCTTAACGGAAACATCTACTGATTACATACATTACATTAGGTACCTATAGTACTCAGGTATGAATGAGCCAATAGGAAGCTGCACTTCATTAAGGGGGCAGATTGGCCATGCCACTGATAGTGAGAGTATGTGTGCACTACAGCCTGTTTACCTGCAGGGCTCCAAACAGCATCATTTCCTCTTCAGTACAGTCTATGTCCTCCAGTAGGATGGCCCAGCGTGCCTGCTCATACAGCTGGGTCATACGCACAGCATCGTACTGACAAACAGCACAAGAGAGGTTAGAGGCTTTGGAAACGAGGCACTGAAACCCATATGGTTAGAGGTCCCACTTCTACCGGAGAGCCATTTTACAATCCAACTGTGACTTTCCTTTCTCTGTTTCACTCACACATGGACGGAGACGCATCGTACCTTGGGCTCAACGTCATGGAAGCAGTAGTATTTGAAGCGCAGCCAGAGTCGATCATTCTCCTGAACTCCCTGCTGCATTAATGACCGAGAAGAATCCAGCCACCTGAGAGGAGAGAGTGATGTGTGTGTGTGAGGAAAATCGCAAAGTAGTTACAAAAGAACGAAAGAAAACTACGGAGGGAAGTGAAGCATGAGATGTGTGTGTGTGTGTACACACCTGCTGTGCACGTGAGCCTTGTCCACAATGCTCGCGGGGCGGTACAGTTTTGCAATGGCCTCTGGGGCGGGAGCAGGCTGGGGGACTGACAGCATCTTGTACACCTTCTCAGTGTTCGGGGAGTCAGCGAAATGGGCAGGCATTCCATTATACAAGCAGGGGCGGGACACTGGTCAGGGGGGGAAAGGTTAATACTGGATCACACAGTGAATGTACTTTGTCTGCTGCTACTTTCAAAACCGCAAATTAGCTGTCAGACCGAACGATGCCAGGTCCCGATCTTCATACGGCGTCATGTAAGGTACCTGAAGTCAGAGGCACGTCTGTAAGGTCGTACACTTCTTCAGACAAGTCTTTGTCTTTCTTCTTCTTCTTCTCCTCCACGGGACGCAGCAGAGACAACTCCTCTGGCCGACGAATGTCTGGAGGAGAGAGGGATGACGGGTTTTGGAAAATAAAACGTAAACTGTTCACTTTTGCCGAAGTAGCAGCCGTCGTGGTCATTTTATAGATAGGTTTGTTTGCGACGACCAGTTTGCAAATTCGCAAATGTACAACTGGAAAGGAGAAAACAAACGACACCGTGTCTCAACTCACTCAGCATCTTGCAAATACCCAGCACCGTGCGGAACACCGACCCAGAGAAGCAGGCTCGGACGCGGATGGTCAGGCCGTTGGGCAGGCCCAGTCTCAGGGGCTTGTGCTGGGGTATGAAGACGAGCCGAGCATCCGCGTGGACGCCATACTTCTCCAGAGTCCAGGATGGACGCAGGAGCCACTGCTGCTTCTGCTCCCACCAAAGGGCGTGGTCGGACCAGTCACGCTTCACCTCTGCACGGGGGAGGAAACCGGTTAGCCCCCCGTCACACCGAGTCACGGGGTGAGTACGTGACCTCTACACAGTGATCAATCTGTTGTGCGGGGAAGGAGTCCGCCTCCCCCACCAAGCGGTGTAGGCTACGGTGTTGACATTCATTCATGTATTTCAGTGTGTGTGTGACTCACGTGACTTCTCCACCAGCTTGAGTATGACCCCACCTATGTGGAGCTCAGAGGTCACACTGACGGTAATGGGTGGAGCGTCAGCACCAAGCTCCTCCAATGTGACTGACAGATCCCACACGGCCATACTAAGCCGTCAGAGAGAGAGAGAGAGGTAAGAGAGAGAGATAAGGGAGAGAGCGTTGGGGAAAGAACAAGAGCATGTGTCAAGTGGGAGTACAGAAATTCTGTGTCACAACGTAACTTTGCCACACCCACCCTAAATGACCAGGGTATTCAACAAAAAAATCCCTATGACAGCTGACGAGAACTTCCTATTTCTTCAACAATCATGCTGGAAGCAGACTTCCTCTTTCAGACCCTATATGGCCCACTCTTAAATATCCAGCCATTTGTGTGAGTGTGTTTATGTTCATCACATCTCAAGCCCACTTTCCCTTTCAGTTGGATGAACCCATTTCAGTAGCAGCCCGTGCCTGTGTAGGTCAGTGGGTGCCACATCAAGTACGCTAATAAAAACAGGGTGAACATTTGTAAATTGAGAGGTAGTTGTCTTGTTCCCCTCCTGGCCAGGGACAGTGTGCCTTTGGCCCGTAGGTCTCCTGCTATCTGTATACAGTTCACACCCACCATCCGTCCTTCATCACAGCAGACCAAAAATAAAGACACTGCTCTCTCTTTCGGACGCTCTGGGCAAATAGCCGTCACAATTAAACATCACAGTCCGTATCACAGACACATCACAGTCCGTATCACAGACACACCACAATCCATATCACAGACACATTACAGTCCGTATCACAGACACACCACAATCCGTATCACAGACACATCACAGTCCGATTCACAGACACACCACAGTCCATATCACAGACACACTACAGTCCGTATCACAGACACACAACAGCCCGTATCACATTCACACAACAGCCCGTATCACAGACACACCCTAGTCCGTATCAGAGACACACCACAGTCCGTATCACAGACACACCCCAGCCCGTATCACAGACACACCCAAGCCCGTATCACAGACACACCCCAGTCCGTATCACAGACACACCACAGTCCGTATCACAGACACACCACAGTCGGTATCCCAGACACACCCCAGTTCGTATCACAGACACACCACGGTCCGTATCACAGACACACCACAGTCCGTATCCCAGACACACCCCAGTTCGTATCACAGACACACCACGGTCCGTATCACAGACACACCACAGTCCGTATCACAGACACACCACAGTCCGTATCACAGACACACCACAGTCCGTATCACAGACACACCACAGTCCGTATCACAGACACTCTTGTGTCTCTTACCCTCTCTGCCGTCCAAGTCGCAGGTGGTTCAGCTGTTTTCAACAAAGACTTCTCTTCTACCTGAACTATAAACAACCCTTCTGGACTAATGCTGTGAAATCTGCCTGTTACACTTCCCCTCTCTGTATGTCTTTTAAGTTGCAACCGTGTGTCAGTTCTGACAAAAAAGGGTTGTTCCTCTTCTGTACATTTCCGGCTACCGGAAATGTGAGTGTCAGTGCCACTGAATATAGCAGTGTGTGACTGTGTGTGTGACTGTGTCTGTGGGTGTGTATTGGGGTTCTTGCATTGACATTAATTATTGAGATCTACATTGGCAATATATCATAGTTGAAATGCTATATTGGAGCTCACAAATAAAATGTACAATTCAAAAAGGTCTTACATTATTAAAAGTAAGAAATTGGGGGGGTGGGGGATGGGCTCCCACTCAAATACCACATACAGTCTTTGAACAGAGGTCAGACACAGCAGGTTGGCAATGATAATTGTGGCAATTCAGGCATAGCATTAGACACACACACACAGTACAGATATTTTATAATGTAACTACTGGTACATAAAGGATGTTTTAGAATTTTTCTAAGGTTCTAATACCATTTCTCCTGTATCCTTCGAATCTTTCATCTGCTTCCCAATCTGAATAAAAAGAACAATATGCACGAAACAATATGAGGAATATGAGGAGAATACCGATTTCTAAAATGCAATTTTAGCTGTTGGCCAGTAGAGGGTAGTGAGAGACAGACAAAACTGAGCTCCTACCATAATATCCACGCGCAGGATTGACAATTTGACACAACAGACTGCACAGTAGGAACCTTAATGTAAACTCGTAAAAAAAAAAAAGCATTATAATATGCTCCTCGCATATGTTACATAACATGCCAATACCTGTTGCTTATGGTTTTATAGGTCCCCTGCGAGTTGGTACAATCCATGCGTCATTTCATGTTTACAACAAAATGGCTCATGCCAAGTTTCTCTTCCTCCATATTCAAACAGGATAAAAGCGCAATACATGCCAACACCTAAACTAAATAGCCAGCTGAAATACTCGCCCAACACCGACGCAGTTGTGTGTCGGTCCTTCTTCGATTTCACACACAGCATGGCATTTCAAATGTCAGCGTTCACTTCACGATTCAGAGCCATCGTTCCACTATCCCGCTGTCGTATTAGTGATGACTGTCATACCACCAATATTGGTGTGTACGTCAAACTTAGAAACATTTTCGGTGTCTCAAATCGTCAAGTGCGTTCACTGGTGCGAAGTGTGCAGAGTTCTGCGAACTCCAGCCCTGCAAACTGCAAGGCCCTTCTCAACCTAGGAGGTAGTCAGTTTGCGATCCGTGTGAAGAAGTTTTTAACAACTACAGCTGCCGCGAAGTCGTTGCAAGGGCCTAACAAGGGGTCGACCTCCTGGAGTAAATACGATTCTGTGTACCGGATCGCACTCGGTACCCTTGGGGTGACCACAGTGGTCGTGTCGCTGCACGCAAGTGCCCATCTCGCCATGGAAGGGTCTGAGAAGCTGAACCTTGACTCAGCCAAAGGGGACTGGAAAAAGGTGAAGGGTGAGTCATTGTAACAGACCTAAAGGGAGTCTGGGTGGGAGTCTAACTGGTTTGGTAGTACAACCTCAGCAGGTGCCAAAGTAGCAGTGACAAACTACTTCAAGTTAACAATAACAAAAGAACAGGCGCCTAAGTGTTTTTGGCGCCCTGGGTAAAAGTTGTCCTGAGGGGCCCTACACTATAGAAGACGTATACTGGGCAAGGCACGGAATCTGGTGTTTTTCTCATTTTGCAAACACCTTCTTGAAGGTGTGCCAGAAATATCTTGATAGTTTTGGAACACTCACTTAAAAGGGCTGTGTAATGAACAAACACTTTTTTTTCTTTATTCCTGAATACCATTGCCCCTCAGGTAATAAATAAACGCTAGCCTCATTAGCTACGCCTCTGTAAACTATGTAAAACTGCTATACAGTTATTGTTGTCAGCGCTAAAAGCATTTCAGTTGGTTATGTCACCATCTCTGAGACCCTTCCTTCAATTTGCACAGGCTGCAGCTTTTGTAGGGCGATGGTGGTGACTCTTCGTTGACAGCTTTCTTTGTATTAGGGGTTCACCGGTGGTTAGGTGATTGACAGAATAGATTTTAAAACTGATGAATGGCCATCTTTATTTATTTACTTGAAAGCTTTTGAGAGTGCATACCAGAAGTTCCAAAATTATATCTGAAATGCCATGATGAGTTTTAAAAGGGGAATCTGGGATTTAAACAAGAAACAAAGCACTTTTTCTGGTCAACAGCCATGGGCTGCTGCTAGAGGAATGTAAGCACTCTCAAATGAATAGATGATGGATCATCCATGAGATCAAAATGACATCATGTTTGTACCAATCCCAGATTGTCCTTTATTTCCAGAGGACAGTACTGAAAGCTATTGAAGTCACCATAATGCCATCTTAAAAAGCATACACCCACATACTAAATATTTGGCAGGTACATGGTGTGCTAGCACGAAGTATAAGCCTACAGACAGTGCTTCAGATTACCTTACAAATTGAATTAATTTAACCTCATTTGACTACAAATCTGAAATGATTGAGAATTGCGTAGTTCATTTAATGTTTTATGGAATGGCAGGTTCATTCATCTTCTTAAAATATTTTATTGCAAATTACCTTGCGCTACGTGCTAACACCAGTCCAGCAGTTGGCAGTGTCTACAAACAATACGTGATCTAACTGTCAAGGGACAATTTCTTGCGTTGTTATTACTTGGTTGTGGTTAAATGAATACACACGAGACAAACCACCAAAAAATGTTCTTACTTGCAGGTTCCTACTAGTAATGATAACTCTTTATTCACAGTCACTTGTTTGATGGTGTATTGCTAATACACAGAGATATCAAAAAGGACGTGCACTCTGAAATTCTTCGACACAACGCCTCCCAGTAAGTCTGTCCCGGCAGATAATCTTCTGTTTACCCAGCTATGCAAATGAGATGACATTAGTCTAGTAACGTAAAACCGGCAGATTTTTTTTTTTCTTTTTTTACTTATTTACTTTGTACTTTTCAGCAGTAACAAACAATCCAAGTTTGAGGTATTTAGCAGAAATCCTGAAGACTATGTAATTACTGGGATAGTAATTACAAGGGTGCTTGGCAATGTGGTGACAGAAGCTTGTTCTGGAACAACATACCAATTCTGTATTTAGCTGTAGACTGTTTGTGGGTGATATGGGTTTTTAATGAGTGCGTGCAGGCAAGCAATATACCAAGACACTTGTAATAGTCTGCATACATCCATTCAGACACCATCAGGGAAAGGATGTTTGAGGAATAAGCAGGTTGAGGGCGGCTCCAATTGAAGGACATTCATTTAGCTTTTTTGTATTAAGGAATTGATTGAGGTGAGGGATATTTGATTATATTATAACTATGATGTAGGGTGGTCAGCACAGTGTTCGCCAGTTGTATACAGTATGGTGTCATCGTTGGATAAGGAAGTTAGCTTTAGCTAGGGCATTAATATGCATGGAGAATAGCCACACTTCAACTATGCAACCCAGATTAAAAATGTCCGGGCTGAAACGTTTTTTTTAACAAAACCTGTGGACGGACAATGCGGAACTGGGTTTGGTTGGAGTAAATAACTGTGTTGTAGGCATACTTATCTGGTAAACAAAATCAGTCATTCTAATGAATTCCGGCCCAAATCTATTACCTTTGGCCTGTCTGCCTGCATACATGTATTTTAAGCAACTAATTTATCAATTTCCAGGAGTGAAAGTTCCTTTCAACCTGGCCACATCTTTCAATGACAAACCAATAGTGTATCACCATCTCTTCTGTTCCCTCCCTTGCTCTCCGGTTCCTTAGAGAAGTTGCTCTCCATGGAGAACAGACAGGAGTACTACAAGACTGTCCCCCTTGCTCTCGATAAGATACCTGTCTGGACCTCGACCCCAGGTATGTCTCCCATCTGACTGCCCAGTCCACTCTAGCCTCAACCGGTCTTCTGTTCTGAACCTATATACTGCAATGGGACCCAGTCCAGCACTACGCATTCACAATTGGCAATGCTGAAACTGTTGACCTGCATTACGTAAAGTAATTCATCCACTATGAGCACTTAAAACATGTTATAGCAGAGTCCTGACATCCAGTCTTAACATGTTGGTCTCCAAGGTCATTCTGGCAAGAAGCCCAAATTCAAGAGGAATGAAGCTCTGGACCAGAAGATCTCCCTGTTCAGAGGGGACATCACCAAGCTGGAGATAGACACCATCGTCAATGCAGGTGACCCCTGGAGCCTGGCTAATAATAACTGAACATTAGAACGCCACGTTAGTTAGTAATGACATTACAATAATCATAGAACAACCTACTGTACATTTTTTGTATGTGTTTGTAATCCTCAGGGCTCAGTATTGAACTGTTCACTGTGAAATCACAATCATTATCATAGAGTGGCTCACTGAAGCCAGGACACATTTCCTGATCCCTCCACAGATTTTTGAATATACTGTATCTTCTTTAATGTTCCATGTTACAGCTGAGCTGATTACGCCCACATTTATAATCCTTCCATTTTAGAAAATAATGCTCTGAGAGTTTGTAGAAAACAAAATGGCTCAGTCTGTCTCTCTGCACTGGTGTGCTAGTGTGTTTGTGTGACTGGACTAAACTCAGGGTGGCATCCATTGCAGAAATGTTTATTATGCTCAACTTCTGTTATTGAACTTTGCCCTGCCTGACCCTATGATCTTCTCATGGCCCTGTTTGCAGAGCCACTGCAAACTGCCTTATGACCTTATGTTATTTACTTATTATAATTATATTTATGTATAAATTATGTGTGATTTAGTTACCCGTTGAACTTGTTGCTCGATTTCCCCTTGGGTGTAGTGTAAGTGTCACCAATAGGTGGCAGTACAGGCAAATGTATCAGTTTGACCTAAAGTGACTTTGTCATCTATACTTTAGTTAGTACCTTGTTTGTTATTGAATCTGAATCACAGCAACCTCTCTGGAGTACCCGAAGCATGAAAGCATCTGGTGTTCAGAAATACAGTCATCTACAACCTGGCTTCTGTTTCTGTAATGGAACATTGCTCAGGTGTTTCTTTAACACTTGCTCTGTAAGATTATCATCTCAGTGGTAGGTTTATTTAGTCCAATTTAAGCAGTGATACTTCTTGATGATCAGGTTAGGGGTATGTGAGCATCTGGTTAGGGATATTGGATGTTTAGGTTAAGGTTAAATAATGTTCAGGTTAGGGGTAATTCATGTTCAGGTTAAGGGTAATTTATGTTCAGGTTAAGGGTAATTCATGTTCAGGTTAAGGGTAATTCATGTTCAGGTTAAGGGTAATTCATGTTCAGGTTAAGGGTAATTCATGTTCAGGTTAAGGGTAATTCATGTTCAGGTTAAGGGTAATTCATGTTCAGGTTAAGGGTAATTCATGTTCAGGTTAAGGGTAATTCATGTTCAGGTTAAGGGTAATTCA
>JACXGK010005577.1:0-32445 GCA_016801125.1 Novumbra hubbsi | reverse complement strand
TCACTACCTCTCTATGCCTCTGTCTCTCTATCACTACCTCTCTATGCCTCTGTCTCTCTATCACTACCTCTCTATGCCTCTGTCTCTCTATCACTACCTCTCTATGCCTCTGTCTCTGCCTCTCTATCACTACCTCTCTATGCCTCTGTCTCTGCCTCTCTATCACTACCTCTCCATGTCTCTGCCTCTCTATCACTACCTCTCTATGTCTATGCCTCCTTCTATCACTACCTCTCTATGTCTCTGCCTCTGTATCACTATCTCACTTTGTTTGTCTTTAATCTCTCCTCATGAACTCTGGACCTGGATGCAAATGAGTGTCCTGCTGCTCTACAGTCCTCTGGCCGGATGTAGTTTTGCCCCCGCCCATCCCCCACTCCGAGTGTAACAGAGAGGGAGGGAGGGAGAGAGGGAGTCACACACAGAGACAAAGAGACATAGAAACAAATAGTGAGGCCTTTCTCAGGCAGGTGAACTAGAGACCTGGGTAGCTCAGTGTGTTTCAGGTTCAGAGACAACGGCAGGAGTGGGACAACGATGCCATTATGGCCTTTTATAAGGCAGGAAAAGGTGGGTCTGAGTGCATCCGGCCAGTAGAAAAGACCCTCGGGCCAGTTGCAACCAGAACAGTCTGGATTGAGAGATGTGTCCAAACAACCCCCTGGATTCTACTAATAGACACATTGTCTGATTAACTGGCTGGCAGAGCCAATAACACATCAGACTAGAAAAGCCAATGAAACATTTTCTAATGTTGCTTTACCCCTGTGTGATCTGACTCTGGGCCGACCCATCGTTTTCTGGGACCAATCATACGACTTTGTGTTCAGATTCAGACTTCCTGGAGGAGGAGGAGTGTGTCCGTCAGGGAGGTCTAGCCAGTCAGAGCCCAGCAAGGACCAGGACTGCTGACCTGGTGAGTCATGGACCCCCAACTGTGCTGCCAGAGGGCTCCTTGACAACAATGCAGAATCCCATCCTTCCCTTTTTCTGTCTCTCTCTCTGTCTCTCTGTCTTTCTCTCTGTCATGGCTGAAAAATGTGCCCTCTGTAGGAAGCTGAGTGTATTGCAGTATGTTCTGTGTGTCTACAACGTCTCATTCTCCGGCCCCACAAACAGATTTTGACACACGGGCAAGTCAGAAAATATTGGTGCTGGCCTGAATATTTTCCACCTTGGGCCCAAACCTTTGCCCAGGAGCGTAGTGGGACTGGGGATGTACATAAATCAGATGACTCTGTGTGCATGAGCATCACATGAATCAAATGACTCGGTGTGCATGAGCATTACATGAATCAAATGACTCGGTGTGCATGAGCATCACATGAATCAAATGACTCGGTGTGCATGAGCATCACATGAATCAAATGACTCGTGTGCATGAGCATCAGGTGTCCATGAAGCAGGTGGTTTGTTCAGAGAGGTGGAGCAGGGGCTTCATGAGGCCCTATTTTTACCCCTGAGCTCCGCAGGGTGTGATGTCACAGGACCGCTGTGGTACAGATCACAAAAGACCCGGCAAGTTGGCCCCCATGCCGCCCCCCCCGTCCTCATCTCCAGTCCACTCACCCCAATGAGCCTAGACACACACACACACACACAAACAGGTGACCACAGAGTAATGCACGTCTACACAGTGGCTCACACACGCACCCTCAGACTAGACCCCAGCAACGGACGCCTGGCGCTGTTATCTTTGAGGGCTGAAGCATGACCACTATAGACATGAGGACGGTATGATACGAAGCGCGTGGAGGAGGGGGAAGCGGTACGATAGGGGAAGGGGGAAGCGCGTGGAGGAGGGGGAAGCGGCACGATAGGGGAAGGGGGAAGCGCGTGGAGGAGGGGGAAGCGGCACGATAGGGGAAGGGGGAAGCGCGTGGAGGAGGGGGACGCGGCATGATAGCAGCTCCTGGGCCTCCATGCGTCACATGACAGAGAGCACGAATGAGGACAGGGGAATGTGCAGAACCCAAAAGAGGACAGACAGACAGACAGGCAGGCAGAGGACCATGGGGTAATTCTTTCCTGTAGAATATTTCAATATATTATTACCTGCGGACGGTGAGTCTGAGAATCTTGTATGATCCTTTAACCAATGAGATGGCTTCCTGTCTGAATCCGCTGAGCTCCACGTCATTAATGATGACCACCTTGTCTCCTGGCAACAGGGGGTGTTCCAACAGATCTGCCTTCCCACCTTCCTCAACCTGAAAGAAGAAGCTTAGGTCTAAGTTGTCCAGTCATTTCAGAAAGCTTAGGTCTAAGTTGTCCAGACATTTCAGAAAGCGTGATTCAGTCAATTCAGAAATTAGGTCTAAGTGCTCCAATAATTTTAGAAAACGTAGTTCTCCAGTCTTTTAAGAAAGCGTAGGTTTAAACGCTTCAGTACTTTCAGAAAGATGAGGTCTTTGTGTTTTTGTCTTTTTAGGATGTTTATGTGCTTCAGTGGTTATGGAAAGCTTAGGACAGATGCACCAATTCCAAAAAGTCTACATCTTGTCCAAACCATTGCACTACATAGGAAACAGACTGCCATTTAGGACACACACAATGACTTTTCAACCACAGGTGTTCTGCACGAACTCGTCATTAACCCAAGATTAATCCATCATCTTGGCCTGGCTGCCAAATGGACTCCTATTTCCCTTTTAGGGCACTACCTTTGACCGGGACTCATAAGATGTGTCGTTTGGGAGGGAGCTGTGTACTTAACTGTCCTCTCTCAGCCGGTTGAAGTTCAGGAAGACAGAATCTTAATGCACCGTCAACAATGTGGAGCTTCGATTAATAGTCAATAATGGGAGAACTTTGAGTTGATGTGAAATTCGTTTTTTGGGGTTCGAACCTTTCTCCATTTCCCCTTCTCTCCTTATGCAGACTTTCAGACTAAACAACCCCTTGGTGCAAATTCCATTGCTCACATTCCACTCTTTTCCCCTCTCCTTGACCCCCTCACACCCAGCCCCCACCCACCCTATCGGACCCCAGCCAGAACCCAATCTACCTCTCTTTCCCTACCCCACAGAACCCTTTCATTACGGTTCTGCTGTTAGTAACAAGTAGTTCTCCCATTCAACAGGGGACATGGTACTGCTGTTTAGTTAATAGGGTGTGTTGGCAACTAGCTCTACAAGACAATATGATGTTTCCCAGTGTAAACAAGTCAGACAATCCCAACAGCCTTCCTATGGAGTCAGTTCATCCTTATGGAGTTGCCTTTAGAGGCCGGCCCAGAGGGAGGACAATGTAACAGCGCAGTACTGTAAATATATATGGATAATGTTTTACAGTCATTTGGAAACCCTCGCCCTTTGATGCTTTCTATACCTGGAACCGCTGTCATACATTTTCTGACATTATGGACCAAACTAAGTAAGGAGAGAATCCGCTGTTATGGTGTCCATGCTGGATTTGGGTCCATGCCGTCCAGTGTTAGAGATGGACCTCCAGCTTTAAAAATGCACACTTTAATCACACGTCGAGTCTCGATTAAACGAATATGTTGAAGATCAAAACCTTTACTGTACATTGGTTAATTCATTGAGAACAAAATGACGTAACAACTGTCAATGAAAAACTAAATCACCAACCGATTGAGGGCTGGATTCAAACTCAAAGTAAACAATTGAAATCACAGGCTGTTCCAACTTGTGTGAATTTCATCACAGCAGCTCATTTTTTGGCTCATTAGTGTGTCTGGCCCCAACATGCCTGTATGCACCTGCTTAGACTGTAACTAACCAAATACCAATATACGGAAGTTGGTTTACTTGCAATGGGCTGAAATGGAATTGTAGCATGTTCAGCCTGAATAAATAAGCCATTGAAAACCTACACAGAGACTTCTGAGGTGAACAAGGCAGAGTATTGTAATACAGACTAAACACAGAGGAACCTTATCGGTCCTTATCGGTCCTTGTGCCTCCCAACACACAGTGAGTCAAATCAGTGTTGTCTTCTTTTAAGGAGGCAGGTCAGAAACGAATTTGGAAAATGCACTTAATTGATGAAGGCGAAGTTCGAGAATGAAATGTCTCATGACAGGGTTCTTGGTTTTCGGGCTCCCATCCCTCCGGAGTCGCTACAGAGCCACTGGGGACGATGCCGGAGGGAAGTTGGGTTCATGACACATCCTCTGTAAAGAGCATCCCAAAGTGTCACACTCTAAGTTGCTGTGTTATACGCAGTAACGCAAAAGCAAATGCCTGTGTTGTGCAATTGTAGTATCTCCGGAAAGAAACACAACGCTCGTAAATGTCCGCGCAGGAATAGAATGGTGTTTACGGTATTCTCAGCATAAACATCCTTTGAAGAGTTTTTGTTTCAAGTGTTAGTGCTACTACGTTCGTGTAGCTAAACATTGACCAGCATCCAAGATCCTCATCTGTTTTCCATCGGCCCAGAGCAGAGCCATCTCCACACCCTCGGCAAGACACACCACTACCTCATCCAGGCTGTTTTATTTGAACAACTATTCCCTAAAGAATGGCAAATCCTGCTCACTGCCAAACTCCAAGTCCACACCTTAATTCACAATAAAATGAACATATCTACGCAGAATTAGGCAAGTCTGGCCTCATGGATGATGAAACACCTCATCCAACATGGAGGAAACATCCCCTGGTGAGAAATGGCATGAGACAAATATTTGAATCATTTGATATAAACACTTTATAAAGGCCCTCGGTCGGCCTTGTTATCCGAACAGTAGCGGACCCATTTAAAGGGAGATTGAGCCAATTATGAGACCTCAGATTAGACGACATACTTCTGTCCCGCTCCCGAGAGGTTTACCGGAGGACCAGGCATGGAAGTGAATAAAAGACCCATTCTTCCACACTGGGTCAGGATGAAAAGTGATGAAACCCATCGGCACCTTGTGTCAACTGTGTTTTGTCCCGATTTATTAACTGCGTGAGATTTTTGGAAGTGGAATGTAATACATTCATTTACATACCGTTAAGAGTTGACGAGTAATGAGGAAAATACACATAAATACCCAAAAAGTGTCTAGGCATGAATTATTGGTACTTATTGCACAGATGCCATGTAATAAGATTTTCATGGCTGTTATTTTGTGCATTTGACAATAAAGGCTTTGACTTTGCTACTTGCTGTAGCATGTTGACTGAATACAGCCTGAATAAAAAGGTCTACATTCTGGTCTATACAAATGGCCACAAATACGCCACAAATAGACACATATCTAGACACACATGTAGCACCATGACGATGTCGCCAGGGGTTGGTAACGAGGTTGCCCTCAGGGACTCTTCTTTTCCGCTCAATTATGACAGCTGTGTTAAATGCAACAGGTCTGATTTTACTACGTAACATTTCAGGGAACTGGAAGAGGTTTGTGGCCGGATTTACACCTGAGACGCACACGCACAAGCACAAACACATACCTTCGATATGATTAATTCCTCTCCATGTTCTAGACCTCCTTTGAGTTGAAACCCCCAAGGCGCACCACCCAGGAGACGAGCCTCCAGAAAGAGCGTGTTCCCTCGGTATATGACGGTGCTGTAGCTGGTCAGACAGCTATCCATAATCACTAACACCGCAGAGGTTGCCTGTTGAGTCGGTCCTATTCAGTCAACCGGATCCAAAGCATAGGGGGAAATGAATACGAAACAAGTTAGTGAATTATCTCTTCTTTTCCGCTTTCTCTTAAAGTCGTCCTCAGCGCATGCTGGAAGGATAATGTGCTGTCCTTGCGTAAATAATATCCTGGCATTACCGAATATTTGTCAACCACTGAAACATGTTTTACCAACACTAGCCGCATCTATTGAAACAAGTTTTACCTCTTTCCAACAGTCAGCAACAAGTTATGAAAACTAGACAATCTGAAAGTAACGAACGAATGTTTATACTATACTGAAAACGGACCAAAAAAATCCTGTGGATAGTCTCACTTGTCATCGTTTGTCAGCCCTTTCCCTCTTCCGACTTCATTTTAGCATCACAATAGAATTTGCTACAATCCACCGGTCCGGGAGAATGAGCGCTCTTCCCGCACCAGCGAACTGGTTTACAGCGTGATCGGCTCAATTTGCCCTGTCAGAAAAACGTTTTGCGCACCAAAGTTAGAAACTTGAATCACCCAGGCTGATTATGTGGAAACATCTACGGTGATTGGCAAAAAAACTGTTTAGATATCGAAATCTGATGGATCAAGTCGGCTTCATCTTGTCCCCTTGATGCGGTCGGGCGAACCTCCCCATTCCAGTTCCATGGATGCAAAGTTGCAACCCCCTCCTTTCCTCACACGGTCGATGGATAAAGTTGGCTAGTGCGCATGTGTGAAGATGAATTCACTCCTCCAACACCCCGCTCGCTTAAAAAAAAGTAAATCTCAGTTACTCGACTTGCACTACGTACATGACTTAGTTCGTTTTCATACAGAACTAATAACCGTTATGTTCACGATATAGGCCTACAGATTACTTCGTCGATTTTCAGAGGCAATCAGGTTTGTGTTAAATGCTACAATGAAAGGTTACGGCTTCCATATGTGTACATTTTCTTTTTTGTAGAGAGCCCTGTGCATTTCACGTTTTCTAAGGATACCTGTTGAGTAGGCCAGTCCTCAGCTGGAGTTAAAGTAGTAGTCTAATTGTAACTGAAACCCAATCCGACATTAATAACGACCTCTTTACCATGATGGAGAAGATTATGTTTTCTCTCTAATTCTCCCTGAGGTCATTTGGGGTTTTTTGAGGTCAGTCAGACAGGTGTGATCTTTAGGTAGGTGAGGACAGTTTGAGTCTATCACAATTCACACATTGCATCATTTTCCAGAGGGAGTGTATATCTAGTTTGCGTTCATTCCATTGTTGTGGACATGGAGGTAATTTTCAACAAATGACTCAGATATCACACATGGATGTATAGTTTTGTTTTGGGTTATATTGGGGTTTTAGGGGTTTAGTTTAGGGATATAATGGGGTTTTAGGGGTTAAGGTTATACTGAGATTTTAGGGGTTACGGTTATACTGGGGTTTATGGGTTAGAGTTATACTGGGATTTTAGGGTTATATTTGGGTTTTAGGGGTTTAGTTTAGGGTTATTATGGGGTTTTAGGGGTTAGGGTTATACTGGGGATTTAGGGATTCGTTTTATATTGTGGTTTTAGGTGTTAGGGTAATAATGTGTTTTTGTGTTTAAGGTTACGTTGAGAAAAAAACTAAAAGTCCTCACAAGTACAGTATAAGAAGTGTGTGAGAGTGTCATTCTAAGAAGCCAAGGGGCAAGGCATAAATATTAACAGAATCGTGGGGGGTGTTATACAGGTTTTAATGGGGTCAACCCTTGACCCCTGCTTGTTGGCTATAATGCTCCTGCTTTATATTTTGTTACTTTTCAAACGTTCAGGTGTGGTTTAGGAAAAGAGTTGAGTGAATATCTCAACAAATCATCAGGATTGGAGAGACGATTTAATTTCAATTTTAGGAATGTTTTAATTGGCTCTTGGATATTTTATCAAGTGGTGGGCCAATAGGTGAAATTAAAACAACGTTGAACTGTAAGTGATGCCATGTAACACTCTGTCCATCTCCACTACAGTTGGGATGAGTTAGCAAGGAGCAAAAATATTTCCATTATTTATATGTACAGATGTGTGTGTGCGCGCTCGTGTGTGTGTGTAATTTTTTGTTTTTGTAATTTGTTAATCATAAATGATTCGCAGGCCAGAAAAGGGCCAAAGTTAAAACATACATTACATATGCACAGTAGATCCCTTATAATGTGTAAATAGTTGAAATTCTGACTCAGATGTAAGATAAGAATGGGCTGGTGAGTTGTTTTTTAATTCCCCTCAAAACTATTTTATTACCTTCCGCGGGCCGGATGGACCAGCCTCACGGGCCGCATTTGGCCCTCAGGCCATAGTTTGCCCACCCCTGTTCTAGATGTACATATGGGGATAGTAAAACATGACAAATCTGTCATGTTTTTTTGCTTTGTCCCTATCAGGAAAAATGTGACATCTTAGGGGTTAGGGTAGGGTTCATTTAAGGGTTAGAGTTTAGGTTAAGTTTAGGGATCTTGGTTATTGGAGTTGGAGATGGTTAAACAATGGATGTAAAACAATAAGCAAAAAAATGTGTAAATTTGATATTTTTACAGTTTCACCATCTTGAAGTCCCGCTACAAGTCTAAGTACAAATATTTTGAATTCCAGAAATATGTATATACATATATATGAACAATTATTCTAATATGTTTACAATGTTTTTAAGACAGTTGTTATTCTGTCAACCTGCGCTGCTTTTCTGACGGTCTGTTCACTGATGACCAGAGGGTGGCGATGTTGAGTAACTCAAATGACTGCTATGATTCATTACTCACTATCAGACAGGACTAAACTCGGTCCGTGAATGCTGAATGCAAACAATGGAATTTCTGTTGAAAATGCCACGTCAACCCCCATGGAATACCATTAGTACCAGTTGACCGTAATTGCAACGTCATTGCGATGTCTAAACATTTATTTTCCACGTACTTGTCTTTATTTACACAATTTATTTCGCATCTGCACACTAGTTATGAAAAGTGAGAGCCCCCTGTGTCTCCCCCATAGAATTTATAGTATATTGTTCCTAAACAGGTCTTTTCCGTTGCACAGGCTTTGTTTCAACACCAGACCTTACGCTGACTGGTAGTCTATAATACACATTTTGGGGTACCACACGGCATACTCGCAAAGCTCCAGGCAAAGCTAAATTGGGGTACTAGATGAAAGCTTTGAGAACCGCTGGTCGGCAGAACCCAATCCCGTGTGTCAGTAAATATTGCTACAATTTAATGTAATGCTGGATTGGATTTGGATTTAAATGGGCCCATAGTATTGAATTTAATATCTCAGATTTGATCAATTTTGACATTTGTGTTGAAAACATTTACATGACCCTTTGTTGGCCTGTTTCTTCTTGCAGGGGGAGGGTCTTCCTTGTGGGGGGTCATAACTATTGACTGTACTAAAGGTCTGCCAATGGAGTGGATCCCTCACTGCTAATCCATTAGTGCCTCTATCCAGGTGAGTAATAAATCAATCCAGTGTGACATCAGTGTCTCAACACTTTGGGTTGCACAACTCTGGGAAATTTGGATCAATTCCCTGTGTTTTCAGAACTCTTGGGCAGAGGAATCCATATTTTTGGCTCATTTGGTCTTCACTCAGGGGGATCCTCTAACCTGGATTTCAGGAAAACCAGAAAACGTACCCTGTCAACCCCAACTCAGTATACTAACTGCGCCCCAAAATATCAACACAGCATTTCTATGTGTTCCCCAAAAAGTGCAATTTATAAGAAATCTTGCAGACTCTGTTATATTATGGGATATTGTCACATCATGGCAACGTGATCAGTGCTGGCAAACAGAGATGTCCTGCTCAGAGGTCACTTTGGACTGTGTCAGAGATGAAAGGACCTCGCATGCTGGCACCAGAACACAATCACACATGTCTGTTTACTTTGGCACCCGTAGACTATTTAGTACGGCTAAGACTGGATGTTAAGCCGTGGCGTTTAATGGAGGACGTCAACGAGGAATGGAATATGGAGCCGACAATGGAATTCTTTTACCAATTCAATTATGTGTTCTGGATTCTTCTCTAGCTTTCCCCAAGCCGCAACCCTTTTATAGACTGTTCCCACTGAAGGTCAATGGTAGACGGCGATGTCAGAGATAGTACAGGCAGTGGAATGTTTTATTAATTCCTCTGCCTGTACTAGAGAGGGAGAGAATTAATCGAAGTGTGCATGTTTATGCATGAGTGTCTCTTTGGGTAAAAACTTTTTTTTTAAACGGCATGCATACTGTTCAGCCTGGCACACAACGTGGCTCTGCCAGTCTCAGACATGTAGCCACATGAAAGCTTATTTTTTTTATTATGTGAGATCCTTTATTTTGGCAAAGTTTGTTCATTTAGGTATTTTGATTCAGGCTGGATATCCCATAAGGGTGGGGATAACTCCCTTCTTTTAGATGTCAGCCTGTTTAGAAGCCAATAACACAACCTTGTGGCTGCACCAGGTTCATTGTAAGTCTGTCTGGGGAAAGAATATCGAATATCAAAGACAGGGTCGTGTTTATAGAATTGAGATTTTTTTTTTTTACTGAAACGGGGGGGGGAATTACCTAGACTTGTGGAGTGGAGTGCTGATTCTTTTCTTTCTCGTTTTCAAATGTTTTGTAACGATGGACTTTACTGAACATAACCCGAGTTTCACTGTGTGTCACATGCTCTAGTCCGGCCAATCTTGGATCTGCATGTCAAATGTAATGTCAGTCGCCCTGTTTACACCTGCCGTTAACATCCTGCCTTCTGATCTTGGCCTGATTTTTTATGTTCACATTTTTAAGATCAGATTACAGTGAATATTCACAATGCATATTCATTATCTACAATTGTGGGCGCAATTCTAATGTGGGACATATCAGGACACATTAGCCACAGTTCTAAACAGGGCTAGTGACTCAGCGTTAAGACCTGGGTCATGCACTGAATCAACACTGGTTTTAGTCAACTGGGTTTACTCAGTGAAAAGCTAAATATAGGATTACTGTGAGCATTGAGGGGAGAAGTTACAGCACAGTCACTCTCTCTCCACCCTCTCTTTGGAACCCGTACTGTTTCACAATTCAGTTGTAGCCCTGGACCGTAGGATATGATTTACCTATGGGGCTTGTTAATTAACTAACACGTTTAATCGGGTGCACACCTGAAACATAGTTTAGGAACGTAGAATTGCTTGGAGTCGTCAAAATACATCAGATTTTGCACCTGGCAACAAAATATTAAAGTTAATTGCATATTATCCTGTTTTGGTCCACTTCAGGAAGGCAAGCTAAACTAGCTGTTATGGCCACCTTGGCATAGAGATATTCAGTTTGCGTTACATTCAAAGTAAATACATTCCCCTTAATTTACTAATGTAGGTGCCGACAGCTATTACTGAAGACGATAATCCGGGCCAATCACCACCGGGTCACTGAACTTGTTTTGAAAAGCCCTGAAATCCTCCCAACACTGATCAGATCACCTTTGGCTGTAACTCTGCTTGACCAGTGGACTCTGGACGAGACTTATCTCCTGGCCCTGCAACAGCCCTGAACCACGGCCGGTTTGTGGCACCTCAGTAGGGGAGGACAGGCTTGTTGTAATGTCTGCAATGGGATGAGAGGAACGGCATCAGAACGCACCAATCACACGCGTTTGACTCCATGTCATTTACTCCATTCCAGACGTTGTTAAGAGCTGTGGGATGGCCTCCTGGGCCCTCCACTCAGGGTTTTCTTTGTCCTAGTTACGATGGATGATACTATGTTTTCTGGTCGCAATAGTCTGAAAGAGGAAGGGAACCTGAGCAGGGGCAGCATGACAACATATGCACCCACTCACTCAGCAGAGCGAGGCTGAATAATTTATACCGTCTGTGCCCGTTTGCCTGCTTTTAAAGTTTGAGATGATAAAGCGCCTCATAAATGCTGGAATCCTCTTCAGCGTGGACCAAACCTGCAGAGGGGCGGGAAAGCCTAGTGTCTTGGGCCAGTTAACAAAGAGTCTAGTCCTTGAGCTGACAAAGTGAAGAACCTGTCCCTGAGCAAGATGGCGGCCGCTAATTGCAACCAGGTTGTTGCTATAGTCAAGAATCAATTTACCCACCTGGTTACATGTAGAAAAAGAGGAGCGGGCAGTCCTGGTCTACCTGCTAGTTAATTGACCCCCACAGGTAGCAGACAAACCCGTTGAACACTGTTATGCAAATGTCCCATCGTGACCACTTCTCATAGCAGGAAATAATTTTGATTGGAATTAATGACATTTTTGTAGAGGTTGATACATCTTCCAGTATGAAAAATCAAGTCTGAAACTACAAAGAATTATAAATCATAAACTTCAGAAGCCTTTTAATACCTTACAAGCTTTCCAGCTGTGCAGAAAACACCTGTAATCATAATTGGTAAAACACATGCAATCAAAAAAGGCATAATCAAATTAAGATACAGCATCCATAAAGCCCATCCCTTTAAGGACTGGAAAGAGGGAAGATCATACATCTGTTTTGTCATTGTATGGAATATTAATAGAACACACAAACATGTTCTATGAAATCCTTCAATGTCCCTCTCTTTTTGAACTACCTCCAGTGTCCTCCAAAAGGAGTACTAATATAAAACCTTACAATGATAAGACATTACAATAATAAACACAAGGCTATGTAATTTAATTTGAGACATATTTCGATCAAACTTTTGAATGCCACAAGAGATTCCAAACAATCGTTGATTGCTTGTTTCTCAAAATTAGCCAGATAATTTATCTTAGGATTTTGTGGTTCTACAAACTCTGGTTAATCAGCCTAATGTAGTTAACGTAAACTGAATAGTTAACAACCTGAATGTTCACATTATACAAATGAATGTTAACATAAATAAAAGTGCTTGACGAAAGGACAGGCTTGACTTGAGTCATTGCATTTGAAGAAATATATCTATCAATAATACATGTCTTATAACTTGCAAAGTATGCACATTGAAATTTAATGACTATATAAATACTTAACTGAAGACAAATTCAGTTGCTGCCAAAATTATCACTGCATAAAGTATAGGGTTAAAAAGGCCTAGAGAATTTCTTTTTTTAGATTCAGGTTTAGCACTATAGTGTAGTTGAAATTCTAAGACACGGTTCCTAGATCAATGTTGCATTCATCATCTCAATCAGAAGCATATGGTTAAATTTCATGTAAGCATTGTGTCCAACTTTGTTTGTGTGTATTGAAATCAAAGACATAAATCTGAAGTATAAATAACAGGCAACTGCATCAAGAAAATGAGTTTATTAAATAAATGAACATAATAGTGCAAAATACTTCAATCCTTTATTTATTCATTTTTTTCCACAAGGTTAGAACAGTAAACATATACTGAGAAATGAAACTGAAAAAAGAACACCAGGTCTGTGAATCAACACAAAGGAACAGAAAAATATTTGTGACGAACTAACTACTAATAAACCTTTTATCAGTGTCCAAAGTAAATAATAGTACATAACTTTGTTACGTTTCTGTTAAAATATAAAATCGAGCGGGTCAACAGGGTTTCCTTTTTGTAAAGATAAGAAAATAAATTGCATTAAAAACTCCAGCATCCCAAACAGTGACATTAGATTTTTTCATTGACATGTATATTGCGTCAAACATAAGAGTACGCCAGACAATTTTTAGTCAATACAAACAGCCTATTTCACAATCACAAGGCACTAAAACATGTAAAATACCTGAATAAACGATTACTGCTATGATCATTATTGGTATAATGCCACACCACAAATACGGATTGGACTCCTGGTATATTCGGGTATAATAGGCGCTCTATTGAAATGTAATCATGTGCATCTTGCATTGCCAGATCATAACCACACAGAATTGTCAGTGGAGTAAGAAAGTAGGTGAATCGCACCCAAACTAACCAAACACCTATGAAAGTGATCACAAATTAGAGTGGTAACATTCTGGAGCTTTCAAAAAATACCCTGGTCTTCCACAGATCCCGTCCGAAGGAATGCAGATTATTTGCATATTTCGTCTTGATTAAGGAAGAGCAGGGTATTTATTAAATGTTCAAATGGAGATTGAAAGGACCCCTTGTGCTGATCCCTTAACCAATAGGCACTGACCATTTATCAAGCTTTGAAATCAGTAACAGTGAAAATCAGATGTACATTGAGGCCAACTGCTGGATGTTTTTGCAGAAACAGCATGGATTCAACTGGTTGATGACCAGCGAGTCTTTTTCAGAGACAGCCCCACCACTTATTAAGAATCACCTCTTCCACGCCACTACCAGTCTCCAGACGCCTATTCCCACACTCCTCCCAGCGTTGGATCGATCCGTCCTCCACCAGCACAAACTTCCACTCCACCTGCCTCTCCACCGGGAGCAGAACCGAACTGACCCAGAATCCGTCCTGGCCTCCCTCCAGAGGAACAAAGGCCTCCCAGCTCCCCAGCTCCGGCTGGTTGCCAGTCACAGCCAGTTCCTGCCGAGGGGAGTGGGTGTGGTAGTGGATGCAGAACCTCAACGTTGCGGTCTCGATGTGGACGGGAAGCTTTGCGGTCATGTTTTCCCCATGCAGGCCTCCACCTGGAACTTCAAGTGTGGTTCTTGCTTCTCTGACGTCCTTGGATGAGTCAGCCAAGTCATGCGGAGGATCCATCGGCTGATGCGGCTTCATCTCACCTAGGCATTCAACAGAACTAGGCGGTTCCTCTGTGTCGGTGCCACCGACAGCCATCCACTCATTGCAGTCCATTGTGGCCTCCATTATGTTTATTTCCACTTTCTCATAGCTCTCTTCAGTCAGACTGTCCAAGCTCTCTTCGTCGTCGCCCTCTACATCCTTAGAAACGACATTGCCATCTCTGGCCTCCATTAACCCTTGAACTGCACAGCCACGAGAACCACATTTGGAATAAAGATCCACTACGATTACCATGTCATCCTCTAAAGAAGCCCTTTCAGAAATCACCTTGCCATGTCCAGCTTCCGGGCAATCTACATTCTCTACCTTCATACCAGGCCCGTGTTCAGTGCCAAGCCACGGATAGTCACGCCTCTCTTCCTGAGACTCGTTGGCCAAGACAACAGGTGTCGTCAGTTCCAAGCATGGGACTGGGCAGGGTCCTTTTGCCATCACAGTGTCACATACATTGTCAGATGCTTGGAGGGTCGGGGCCATCTCCCCTACACGCCGATGTTTAGGCAGGGCTTCGGTAAGGTCTGTGTCACTGAATGTCTCGACTGCCACATGGCTGGCCATCTTGATATCTGGGTGTTTCAAACGATCAGTCGCCACATCACAAAAATGAGCAGGTTGATTTTTTGTTTCCTTGGTCTTCATATCACACAGATCACCAGGTTCTTGGAGGTCCGTGTCAGTTAATATGTCAGTGAGGTTTTCATTGGAACAGACAGTCGAATCGTCACCAGGACATTCTAGTAGCCGTGTCTGTGTTCCACTTAATAGGTCCACATGTGAGATTGTCAAGGGCTTCTCAGTTCCTCCTACATTGTCATTGGTTATTGTTGGGTTTGTGAGAATTGGTTCTACATTCTTGCTAGTTACTGAGATTTCCTCAATGGGTTCTTCATTTTCATTGGTTGTAGGGATTTCCTCAATGGCTTTTTCTTCACTGGTTGTAGAGATTTCCTTAATGGGTTCTTCATCTTCATTGGTTGTAGGGATTTCCTCAATGGGTTTTTGATCTTCTGTGGTTGTAGGGATTTCCTTAATGGGTTCTTCATCTTCATTGGTTGTAGGTATTTCCTCAATGGGCTTTTGATCTTCACTGGTTGTAGGGATTTCTTCAATAGACTGTTTATTCTCAATAGGTTGTTTTGGCATCCATTTCATTGGTTCCCTCATCCATCCATCTTCGTCCCAGCTGTTCAGGGTGCCTGACACCATTTCACTGTCCTCTGGAAAATATAACAGCCAGATGAGAAAGTGAAACACTGAATGAATTCAGGTAGAATTAGAATGTATCTGATCTCAATGTACAGGTGTCAGATTGTAGCCAGGTAAGTGAGTTGATGTGTTAAGTGAAACGGTATTTTGCAATTTGTGATGGTTATTGGCGACAGGGTATTGTAATGAATAATGGGCAAGGAAAGGCTTTAGGCTTGACCATAATACAAAATGAGCTGTATTTTCCAAACTGTTCATCTGATATAGATAGAAATAGCCTGAAATGTAAGCTACCAGTATGCACTTAAACACAATAAACAGCGTATCATTTTAAATCCAGAGTCCTGGACCACAGAGCCAAATAAACAGTAAAATGTTGTTTTATGGATTTTCATTCTGTTTGTGGGACAGTATGATGAGGGTATGTTATTTTATTTTCAGTTCCAAGTTCATCTTCAACATCTCCTACAAAAATAACCACCAGCCTAATAAACAATGAAAAGATTGGCCAGAAGGACCTTTCTGATCTTGTTGCACTCCATTGACTGGCATTTTCCATAGATACAACTGGATGGAGGAAGAAAAAGGAGAAATAAACTTTGAACGATCTGCAGAGGTAGGCTATTGCCAATTAAAAAGGAGTCACCTGTTATTCTTTGAACTATCCAATAATTTTATTGGATTTCAATCACATAACGTTTAGCAAACGGCTACAACATAATAACCCAAAACGGTCATGAAACATAACTCACTAAGCTTTATAATTCTAAACAAATATTTTCCCTGATTTACCAGGACATCGCCTGGTAAATCCCTTCCAGTTTCTTATCACAGTCAAGTTTTGTCTAATAGAAACTATCGAGATTGTTTTTGTGAATACCCCGAAAACGAGGATCTTTGCAGTATGTTCCTAAATCGTGGACGGTTTAGCTTGCTTAGTTGATTTTTGCATCGCCCGTGGGCTTTGATGATAAAATAGGTTAAAATTACCATTTTCTATCTCGTGGGCTCACTCTTACACTCAATGAGACCTGCGTACACGTGGGCTTGTAGTCATTACTGTAAATGGTTCGAACATGAACATCCTGGTGCTTATAGCGCAAAAACAAATAAGAAATGCTTCTGCCGATGGTGCAAATACGGAAAGAATTGAAAATAACCGATTTACCTGTTGACGCGGCGCATCCGTTATCATCGTTTGTATTGTTCATTTCATCCTTCTCGCGTTCCCGGATAGTATCGACAACATTCCCTTTTCTTCTTTTGCCTCTTACGGTCTGTATATATTCGTAGATTATGAGTCCTGCCCATACAGTCAGGACGGCAATAACAGCCAACACCAGCGCAATCATCCAGTCTTGCATACAGTACAATGCAGTTAAATCACCGGCACGTCTTTCAAGTGTGACGGTTTTACTTTTCTCTGTCATTTTCGCAGCCTCTGTCATCCACTGGAGAGATCGAGGTTGGTCAGGGTTGAGATATGTACGCAATTCGTGCTACTCCCACAAGCGTGTGTACTCGTTCTGCTTTACGCTCGATCTAAATGACTTCTTGTCTTCGCACTGTTTTCAGATCTGCAATCAGGTGCGCGCACTTCCAATTGGATGATTCAATCATAGGGTGTCCCCCTATACAGCCACGTGCAAATGGCTGGAGGGCCCGAAGGGGAGTGATTGGTAAGGATAAGAATAGAGCGGACATAGCTTAAAAGGTCCAACGTGAATACTAAAACACAACAAGTATGCATTACGGACACGCACGACCTGGAAAAAACCGATAAACTAATCATGAAATAATTGCGAGCTGTCGATCACACTCAACTGAATGGTAATGTGTGTTTTGTGATTCAATTCCGACCCATTTGCCTTAGATGGAATTTCTGGCGCCTGGCATAGTGTGGTGCACGAGATGATCACTCGTGCACATTGATGGCCTCTGAGGCAATAGAAACCATTTTTGCCCATTGCCCCACAGTTATGTATTAATTCCAGCACGTGATATTTAATGTCATGTCTGCAAACAATCCAATCCAAGGTGCAGACGTTGGTATGTAAGATCCTTGATGCCAAGAAGCAGGGCTAAATAAACTCGCAGTGTGAGGAATTGGCAAATCTTTTTCAATGTTAAATAAAACAAAAAAAACGTATAAAACAAAAAAGAGGTTGCTTTGATATATAATATATAGCATACCATATGAGCAATTAGGTTACTTTTCAGGACAATAATATTATAGAAAACGCTGGCAGTTAAGAGCTAAATTCAGAGCTTTACTGCAAAGGCTATAAAGCACATTTCAAATTGGCACCGATTTATATAAACTTACTTTAATATTTTTATCACGAGGTACCGTGTATAGATTAATTGCAAAATGCATGTTTAACCAACTGTAATATTAGACAGGAAATGTGGAGAAAGTGAAGAGGTCTGTAAAAACTTTGCAAATGCACTTGAAGCGTTAGACTTTCCCAAATGAAACGTGGGAATCTATTGCCCTCTAGAGGAATTAATGGATACGTTTCAATTCCACGTATTGGGCGTGGGCATTGGAATTCGATACCTATCTAAAAGCCATTACGGGGATTATTTGACATTAGGGGTTGTGCCATATTTCAGCAGAATAAATGTACTGTATCCCATAGTTAGGTTTTTATAATAATAAGGCAGGTTTTAATCATTTAACATAGCTGTTTTCATTTTGATCCTAACAAACTCCTTAGTCACGGTGGATGTGTAATCCAGCAGTAACCATTTCCTGAACACACTAGACTCTTCTACAAATGTCTGAAATATTACTTGATCTTTGCATATTTCCCTACAAAATAATTAAAATTGAAAGCTTTATTGTTGGTACATGATCATCTAATCCTTTTGATGATCTCTGAATCAAAATAATATCAGCTTGTCTGCAACATGACCGCTTTACAAAGTGATTTAAACTGGTTATGATTCATTTAATTAATAGGTAAGGTTTACCGAATAGTTGATTAAGAAGTATAAGAAAATTAGATACTTAAAAAAAAGCTGCTTATTGTCGATATTTTGTCAGGTAAAATTACTAAGGTTTCTGCAGTTCAACGGTCCACCTACAAAGTGGCCAAGAAACACACGATGGAGCTATTGAGCTTAACCTCATTTGCACGCTCATAAGGTTTAACGTAGAGCCGTGAATGCCCATGTTCATCTTCTCTCAAGGAACGTATTTGCGGTTGAGATTCTTGAATAATTTTTGTTCAAGGTTAAGTAACACAGTTCATTAATAATAGAAGTTATTATTCATTGCTGCAGTTCGAATTTCCTTCTTTTAAGCAAGGTAAGAGCTTTTTGACCTATACATTTTAGGTTACAAAAATAATATAGTGTTGATTCAGTCTATCAACATGTTATTGTATTTGTTAAAGTGTAATCATTAATAAATCAAATTGTGTTGTGGCGCAATTTAGCCAGATAACATGCTTATGTGTGCTAACTAGTAAACTTGCTAACTACCTGCTGCTAGTTAAGACGATGGTTTCGTGTTCTAAATTGGTTTACAGTCGGAAGTTGCAAGCTGTTTGAGTAATTAGTAGGTTTGCCGTTAACGCTTAACTGGTTGTTTCGTTAAATTGTGTTGCGAAGCAGTAAGGTAATATAGCCTACTTAACCGGAGTTAATTGGCAAGTTAAGTTTGCTAGTCACCTATTTACATGTTAAGATGGTATTCATGGTCACATGATGCCTGTTTGAGTCGGATATTGTCACTGTTCCAAGATAATGCCGTTGAACCTTAATGGATAGTTTGAGGCAAGAGCGTAATTGGTGTTATCACTTTAGACACCTTAGTTTTGTGATGCAGTTGGTTAACATGACAGTCGATGGATTAATAAAGAAAGTGGTGTTTGAATTTAGTAACACGTGTGTGGAAAAACATGGTCGTGTTATTTTAGTTTCACTGGAGTAGGGGTGTCAAAGTACTTCCACGGAGGTCCGAGCGGTTTTAGTTTTTTCTTAAGTTGGTTCACAGTTCAGACCCGAACAACCAGGTGAGGGCAGGAACTAATTAGTGACCTAATTCAAAACATCAATCAAGTACAAGGTGAGAGCAAAAACCTTTAGACGCTATACATAATATTACAGGCAAATGTTGTAAACTGAGATTAACAATAACGTTTTAAAAAGTTATCTTAATCACTATCTGTTTGGTTTGTTCTAAATTAAGGAGCTTGTTTTTATCTTGTGCTGCAATGAAAAACAAGTGCTGTCATCTAGCGATTCATACTTGTATTCTATAAAGCCTAAAGCACTCTGGTTTTAAGATTTGGCTGTGATTGTAACTATGGTTTAATCTATAACTGAGGTTATTTCAGTAGCTTTGGGTCGTGGGTGTGTTGTCTGTGGTGGAGCTGATGTAGCCTCACTAGCATCTTGTGCTTTTGGCAGTTTTGAAATAGCTTTTTGTAAAGCAATTTTAGAAATGTATGTGGCATCTTGTGTTTATGCATTTTGAAAGTTTTTTTTCCGTCTGATTTTGTCTTGCGGGAATGAAAACACATCCTGATTGAATTCCAAGGTGTACATTGACATCTTGGGACTGTTCCCACCTTTTCTCAGCCAACAAAACAAGCAGAATCTACCAAATAAAAAAAACCACCAGCCTGCGGCAACCTGATTGACTGCTAAATCTACTACCCTTTGGTACTGAAGTTTATGGTACCCATTGTACCCACATGAGTTATTACTTTAATGTATTTTTCTTTTGATTCATTTCTGGATTAAATTCCTTATTTATTTTCACGATCATTTCGTTCTTAATTCATTTCTGTACTTATTTCCTTCATCTTTTATTTTTGTATTAATTAATTAATGTATGAATTTCCTTGTCCTTAAGGTAATGAGGGGGCGGGACTTCACCATTCAGCCATAGCATCAAGCCCAGAGGCAGATGGAAGCCCTTTTAATGCTGTTTTGGAACTTTGCCATGTCCACATGTTGCACCTTTGCTGGATATCGCTATTCACAAGAGATCTCTAGAGAGGACAAACTTGGTTTGGATGATGTGAGGCAAACCTGCTAAAACTAGTCCTGACAGACGGTTGCAAAGCAATGGGTCTCATAGTTTTAATTGTAACTAAGAGGTAAATAATCCTAGCAGTAACCCCGTCACATTGTGTACAGGGTTGAGATGAAATCTTCTATTTTCTTTCCTGTTTCTCTGAGTGTTTTATCTAACATACTCTGTTAATCAAGGCTTCATTGCACAGTTTTTTTGCATTTGCCTTTAATGTATACTGTTAGAATGTTATTTTATACTCTGGTCTCATGTATACCCAAACAACAATAGTTACGTTCATTTTCTTCCATATTGTTAACTAATGACGTAATTCTCTGGCAACACCACTACAAATGCATTGATAAAATCGTGCAAAAAAGATGATGTTTGCAACATTAACACCCCGGTTTCACATGCTGCCTGTAGATATGTTTTTGTCGTCTACAGACAACTTTTACATTTATCTAAAAGATGACAGATACGAAAGAGTGGATGTCCCAAAAAGCAATGGACCGGGATTGGACAACGAGTGGACCGCAAAAAGGTGAGTTAGCGTTACGTTGTAGGTGTCATGCTAGCTAGTATGTCTCCAGTATTTCCCTTTCTACCACCATTACTACCTCTGGCCCATTCTGTCCAGGTCCTACTGAGGCAGAAGTGGCCAGAGACCTTCAAAACCTTCTGACCAAGCAAAGTACAGCGAGGCTTAGAGGTCCGTCATGGTTGGTGTCATGTGTTCCTACGACGGGAAGGTTGTCCGGTAATTCGCTTCCTGGTTGAGCAAGGATGAACTGTAACAGCCTCAGGTGTGCTTCAGGGGGACGTGTCTGAAATGTGACCCTGCTGAGTCCGCTGGGAGCTGCTGCAATGGAGGTAGGTTTTAATGGTGTATTGGAAACCATGAATGTTGGTCAT
This sequence comes from Novumbra hubbsi, assembly GCA_016801125.1. Lineage (NCBI taxonomy): Eukaryota > Metazoa > Chordata > Actinopteri > Esociformes > Umbridae > Novumbra > Novumbra hubbsi. Next base: position 11,011 of record JACXGK010005577.1, on the reverse strand, counting down.
ATCGTAGAATTTACAAACTGGATTCAGGTTTAGATATTACAGTACTGGGGCTGAGGTTTGTGTGCGATGTTTTCTGGTGTTATTTCTTACCTTAGCGTTGATTGATGAGGGGGTTTGGCATATGGCCAGTAAACCATGTGTAGAAGTTGTTCCTTCGACACGATGTATCGCCGGGACTCTGCTCTTACCTGTGGTATCGTGGCAATATACCTCAAATGCCTGAGATCAACATTCCGGGTTTGAAGCACCCTGTTTGTATAACAATATTTTATATAATGAATGAATAGGATTAATAACCTGTTTTGATTAAACTTAAAATGGGTGAATTCTAACCCGCTACATTCACACACAAGGAACAGAAGCCAGGACTCCTGAAGGCACTGGATGTGAGGATTGTAGCCCCTCTTACATTGCAGACGTTAATTCATACATTTCTTCATTCCAAAATGTATCAATTACCTATAATTGTTTAGTATTTATTTCACTGATTGAATTAAAGGAAAAATAGGTAATTAAAAGTGCAAGCAGTATTCAGCGGGTTTCAGCATTGAAATATTGAAGTATATTGCCCCAATTCTGTGTGTATTGCACCAACATGCTGTGAAATGTTGGTAATATCTTTTAGATGGCAAGCTGCCACGATATCTTGATAGACAAGCTCAGCTGTGGTGCTGGAATGTTTGTTTCCTCAGTCTGGGTAATTAGCGGTGTAGTCGGCTCATTAGTTGGATGTTTTTTTGCATTACTCCTGATTTCCTAAAGGGAAACTGCCGTAGATAACTAGACAACTATTTGTCTGGTTCGGTTCATCTATCAGACTAGAATGTTGTCTGTCCACAAATGTGTTTTGCCTTTGCAGTAACGAAGTGACACTTTCACTAGCTGGCCAAGATCGGAGAAAGTAACGTTATGCTTTGCTGACAACGTTTTCACTTGATCATGATGTCCTGAATCTCCCGAAATATCTCCCACAAACCTTCACTTATCTATACAAAATATTGTGTGTTGGGATTTGCGCCTTATGATTATGTTGTTATGATTCCATTAGATGTGTAGATTATTGCTGTCTTGTAGAAAAGAGTTGGTTTTGTTTTATGCAAACTTAGATGTTGGTTCTTGTTTCTACAGATGTCATTTATGCAATGTAGAAATGAACCAAACTGCTTGGTGACGCTAGCTTACTATCTGGTTCGTTTGTGTTTATTAGACATCGTGTCGTAGCAAATGTGTAAATTCATTCGTAGAGGAAGATGAGTGAAAGGTCAATTTGTATTACAAGCGTTTAGAAAACAATATATATTATTCAAAGTTACGTGAATGTGGTTTCAAATTAAAGATCAGGATGTGCTCTTTAAAGCAAAGTTAATTTAATTTGTTTGAGAAAATCTGATTTATTTATAGAATTCTCTTGGAATTTACAGCAGCATTCTAGAATTCAATTGGGGTGCAAAGGGTTACCCTGTACTTGAAGCTGTGGGCTGCCTGTCACGCAAGCGGTTGACTTTCAGAAACGTGTGATTCTGTGGTGGCTTTGGGTCTGCTAGAGTTTCTTCCAGTTTCCAAGAGCCTTTTGATGGCGTAGTGGCGAAACCACTCACTGACACCTTGGCAATTTTTGTATAGGGAAAACCTGCCCTTTTAAGGGTTTTAATGATCTGTCAGTCTCTTGTTAATTGCCATTCTCTTGCTATTATGATAACAATATACTACTTCCTGCAGTACAATACTGTCCAAATAATGCGTAAGAGGGTTTGCAAGTAATCAACAAAGTTGGGAAACCTGTAGGAATTGTTAGCGTCAACTTTTAGGACTTCATCCATTGCTACAGAACAGCTGTAAGTTGTTAACCCATCACGTGTTCAGGCCAGAGGCCTGTAGTTCATATATACATTTTCTTCCCATAGGTATTTTTGTAACTTACTGGAAGAGTTGTCACGTCACCGTTGGAGGAGCTTTGGTAGTTTGTCCGCTCCTGGGAGTTATTACCAGTGGTTTCCACCATTTGGAGATATCGGCTCTACCTGTGTGTGGAGGCCCACCCACAGCCTTAGAAATGGCTTTGTAAGCTTTTCAGACTGATACGTGATATTTGTTTTTTACATTTATTAAGGATAAATGATTCAGATAGTGTCATGGGGTGCTGCTTGTTGAGAACTGGTAGCTAATACAAGGCATGTTAGCGGTCAGCTTTTCATACAGGGCCATTTTGTGTTGGGTAACCTATTTCCTTCAGGAAATAACATAAATAATAAAATAAATGTTGTGTTGAGTCGGGTTCTCCTCAAAGATCTGGAAACATTCACTGTGACAAAGGGAGATGAGGAAGGAAGTAGATACACTTTTACAGCACTATGTGGACAATATGGAAATATTTGATTGCTGAAACCCACTGAATACTGCCTATTACATAGGGTAAATAACACCATGTTTGTTATTCTTCAATTGCTTATGTATATAAAGTATAGAAAATGGCCTTCTCCCCACAAAGTTTGCTTTTGTGACCAGGACAGGGGTATTTTGAAATGTACCTATTTGCAATAAGGAAACGGGCACATTTGTGTCCTTTTGTTTGCAAAGTCAGAAGAAAACAACATATGAATCAAAATTAACATTTTAGTCCAGTGCCCTCAGGAGACCCTCTTCAATTCCTTGTGTGTGAGAGTAACTGGTTAGAATGCACCCATTTTATGTTCATTACAAATGTGTTAATTGTATTTATTCATTGTGTAATATTGTTACACCAACAGCTTGCTTCTATTCCTGAATGCTGATCTCATGTGTTTGAGGTATACTGACAATATACACGCCTAAGAGCTCAAAGTGCTCAGAGTCCAAGTGTCATGCAATGCCTCGTCTATGAATACCTTTTAGCCATATACCACAACCCCTCATGTATATTTGTTTTTTTGAATCCCAAACATTTTAATGTGCAACAAATAAGTAAAAAAAAAAGAATCACTGGCTACATAAGTTTGGAGAACTCTTTCTTTAATTCATGATCAGTGTCAATGGCTGAGAAATACGTACATCAATGCTAAGGTAGGAAATATCTTAGCAAAATATTCACAGGGCAATACAACTGAGTGGTTGTCATTTCACAGTCACTACTGACACCAGAAAACGTTGTACACAAAACGCATGCAATGTCTTATATTACACATCTGTTCTACACTGCAGTTGATCTGGAGTGTTCAAATTTCTCCTTTTACTGGACCAAAATAAAATGTCCAGGAGAAGGATGAGAGTAGTGAAGCAATTCTAGCTTCAGCACGTGATAACCAAAAGGATACATTTGTTTCCTATATCATAGGATGCACATTGAATGAATGGGTCTTGGGCAGTGAGAGGGGAAGGACTACAGCAACACATGTACATGTGAGATGGTGGCTATTCAGGCTTATCTCAGAGGAATACACAAGATGACCTAAATGTTAGACAGATGAAACTAAGATGTTGTTACAGACCGGCCACTAGGGGCAGTGGTGCTGACACTGACAGTTTAATAGTGTCTGTTTTTAAACGTGTTGTGGATGGGTAGAAACACTACCTCATTTTGCTGTTCTCATAAAAAGAAAATTGTAATGATGCCAAACATTAATTCGAACCTTTACAGTTGAGGGATAGCGTCATTCCGGACACAATCCTAACCTAAGCCCCAGTACTGTGATATCTAACCCTGAATCCAATTTGTAACATTTTTTTGTAAATTGTAGAAAAGAAAAAGATGCAACACAATTTTGCTCATTCTGAACTTATGCACTATATTAGTGTTGCGTAATGTCCCCTAAGGTAAAGCAGTACAAATTTGTCCCCGATTTACATGTATGCTAAGATATGAATTATTCTCAGATTGGGTCATTACTAGTTAAACTCCTAACCTTTACCTTAATGTCAAAATTTCTATCTAATTTAATATGGTGAACTTTTAAGACTAACAATTGAGGTCACTGATGTATACTTTCTTGCAAATGTGTGTTTTGAATATTCTGGTATTTTTGTTGACTGCCTATCTTCATTGAGAAGCGAGATGCCATGCTAGCCTACTGAATGTGCATAGACAACCTAGAATTTCTTCTTAAGACAGCTCCAGTTGTTTTTCCTCTCAAAGTTTCTTTGATGTTACCTGTACTCCTTGTCCTATTAATACACTCTGAACAACCAAAACATTAAGACACATCTGATGAAATAACCCTTGACCTTGACTAAGTTTGACCCTCACTCACTGACCTCCATGCCGAACATATGCAGTTGATATTTGGTAGGTGAAGTAAATGAAGAAACGGCCACCTGTTTGAGAACACTTCTGCTCAGGTGTGCTTTTTAGTTAACAGGCTGGGCAAGACGTTGTCTATTGAAACCGGTTTTCATTTGGCGATGTTTGAAAATGTGTAAAATAATTTCATGTTATGCCATTTTGGCATGAATCCACTTTAATTAATCTGCTTTGATTACAAAACATATCATTGTCACACATTCCAAGATCCTTCAATGTTGAGTTTTCCCATGTAAATTACTAATAAATAATGCAGTTAACAGTTAATGACAAAAGTAAAAAAATGTTTTTTCCATTCAGCTAAGAAAATAGGTATATTTTAAAGCAATGCAAGTAAATTGTAAATCCATTTGTTTTAGATACAGAACTCACATTTATGGACATTTCAATGTAGACGTGACATAGTAACGACCACAAACACGGACGGTATTGTAGCAATCACAAACAATCAAAAGTTTACATTTTGCAGTGGTTTCAAAATAACGGTCCAGATAAGTGGAACTAGGGAAAACAATTGAAGAGGGACAGTAGGGACATTTCATCAGAATCTCTTTTGTTCAGAATGCAGTCCTAGATAAAATAATACATTATATTTATTAAACACTCAAAAGCTTGGCAATGGCATACACACTTTGGTAGTTTAACACAGTTAAACATTTTACTTTCAAATAAATAAAATGCACATTGTGCTAGACACTTTTTACAGAGATGGTTATGTTGTGTGCCAGATCTGCGTGAAACCACCGTTTTGACCCAAGTAAGATCCACATTTTATGATTAATCACATCGTTAATGATTGGCGTTTAGCGTCATCATGGCAGAATTATTTAGGACTTCGGCTGCAATTACATCAATTCATAATTACATATTTTTCAATTGACCGTAGCAACCAGCAAAAAGCATAGATGATAGTATTTTTGAATATTTTAAACATCAGGCCCAAAAATACTTATACATATATCACTCTATCCTGTCATTAAATACTAAAATAAAATCTGATGTGCTAGCTCTGTTAAAAAAAAAACATGTGCCTGTAGAGAGGTCTGAGAACCCTGTTACAAAATTTTTAAAAAAATTGTAGGATTACTTTAGGCTCGTCATGTTATGGAATCCCTTTTTTGCCTCACTTCCAAGTAAATTAAACTGGATTAATTGTTTAATGCCCTCAGTGTCGAATTTGAACTCTTGCACATTTTTTAACTGGGTCCATTAAGAGCTTAGCATGGTATAATTTCCCACTGGCAACAAAAAATTCTAAAATAAAAATGTAATTGAAAAATTCTATTTACATTTTACTGTTAGTTTTCAAACCCACCATATTCTTTCTGTATGACGCTTGGATGACACTTTGAAGGATTGGCAGGTCTTGTAGTCCTTTGGCTAAGTTGATCTTTATCGGGTGGTAGCGACATTTAGGCTGGTTAGTTTATTTCAAGAAAAAGTCTATAAGAAGAGGCTGTGCAGACGATGAATGTCCTTGCAACTGACCCAATGCATTGTTACTTGTTGAACAATGAAGTTGTGTGTTTTGTCTGTTTTTAAGGTGACCTTTCTGACACCCCATCTGATCCAAATCAATCAAGGCTTTTCTTGATAAAAATATTTGATATTTTATGTCTCTTAAATTGGCAGACCCATTGTTTGGCTACAATAAATATCTGGGGCTTTGAGAGCAGTGTGTGAGCTGGTTTAGTTTCTGTTTTTTTAAGTAAAGAGCTGTGTATATTCAAGTACTCTTATTTTGAAAACTCATTACTTCTGCTGTAAATTTCGCTGCATGAAGCAAATAGAGGATGAGTACTGTCCAGTGTTTACTCTACAAGCTGTCCAGTCAACAGCTGTCTGAACCATTGGCTCAAATATTTAGGGGGCCCACAGTCTAGCCCAAGTCCTTGGCCCTGATTCTACGTACCAAACTTCTGAACACTTTCAGTTGTCTTTATGCAGAAACAGGCCTTTATTCTGTCCCTTCCTTTAAGCAAGACCCAACATGGGCCACAGAAATATGTGCTTTCTCACATATTTATAGCAGCGGACCAAAAGACTACAAAAGCTCTGACCCAAAACCAGGGCCATCAGTATTGTTTTTCAACATTTTTCCTTTGTTGGGGACGAGTACCATTGTCACCGTCGTCCTTGGTGCATGTCGTCTGTGGAGGCGTGTCCAGTGGTGACGTGTTGTCCATCTGAAACACCTCGGCTCTTCCTCAACCCCATTCCTTAGGTTCCATTCCTTTTGGTTCCATTCCTTTTGGTTCCATTCCTTTTGGTTCCAATCCTTAGGTTTATGGACCTCTGTGTGAATAGGCTTGGCACTAACTCCCTAATAAGCAAACTGACTGGTTGTCTGCTACTCAAATGACATGAGGTTGGTTGGTATCTGGCAAAGAAATCCACAGAGTACTATAATTACTTGAATAAACCACAAAGAAATGTAAGTGATTGATGGCTGGGGTTGGAATAAACTCAGTTTTTTAAAAATGTATCCATAACTAGTTAAATGTCATTCACGTTCGTTTATGCACATTGCCATCGATTAGATGGGTTCTAATGAATTGAACTGATCAATGAGAACACACCTGAGGTCTGTGCCCTCTACAGGCCTCCTCCAGGTGTTTGTGCCAGATGATTGCGGAGAATCTAGATCCCGTCTGGAACTTGTAAACATTACCTGCAACGCAACAAGTTCTTAGCGATTGATCAAAGCTGTGCGATTGTATACTATATTTGTTCTTTACAAGGCCCACCTTTGTCTGGGTCATTGAGCTGGAAGATGTTTGGTCTCGCTGGGTCATCTGGTAGAACCACCATCCAACCTGTTACACACACTTTCTTACAGGCAGAGGATTTGTACTGCAGAAGGAAGGCGCCAGACTGGATCAGTACAGTATTGGAAGTGTGCAGTAAACACAACACGTCCTTTGTTTTTAATCTGGATTGTAAAAGGGCTGGATTTGGCCAGTTGAATAGCCCTGGCTTAAATGTTAACCACATTCAATTCAAACCTATACAGCTTATGAACATTTTACAAAGGTTTCAGTTGAAAAAGTCATCTCAATGCAACCGAATGCTTCTTAGGACTCACATGTTTCCTCTCTGAAGCCCGTAAAGCCTTGGCTGCGTAAAACATCAGGGTGGAGCCAGAGAGAGAGATCCAAAAGCGTGTCCATGATGACAACTAGAACACAACCACAAACCCATGACCAACACAAACTAACACTGTCCTGTGTTTCTGAACAACGTTTAACACATTAATGCAAGGACAATAATTTCAGAACCAACAGTTGGAAAAAAGCAACAAGCCCATTTCCTGTACTGAGCTGCCCAGTTTTCATTACCCGTGGTGTTAATGATGCTGTTTGTCAGCTAGTCAGCGTTCAAACCTAGACTGTGGTGATCAGCCAGGCTGTGGTCAAACCTAGACTGTAGTGATCAGCTTGCTCCCAAGAGAGATAACACTTTAGACCGCTGAGCCACCTGGTAAAGAAAACGCGTTGACTTGTAATCAGACAGACGACTCGTTCTTGGTTACCTTGGGTTTGCGGCCCTCTTTCAGTAGGGTCTTCCTCCGAAGGGCTCCCTCGATAACAACACTGCCCGCCTCGCTGAACCCGTGCCCCAGCTTGGTGCCTGAGGGGCTGGGGGGGGAATTGGGGGAAGGGTTAATGGTCAAAATGAAACTTGCACGATCACTAGTACAAGAGACAGCGGGCTCCTTCTAGTCCCCTTTCCACAGCGGGACCAAGCCTGGTTCCGTATCCACCTCAAAAGCTACAACTGGATCCGGAGAAGAATAACATAAAAACACGACACAGATGCCACATCTTAATTTTTTTATCACGTTAAAAGAGTTTGTGCACAACAAGAAATGCAAGCAAGATCCCTTCAGTTAATTTTAATCTACATGACAATTACATTTTTATATTGGCAGTGGAGTAATTTCCCTGCTGTAGCAAAGCGGTTCAAATTAAGTAATGGCATTTGTAGTGTGAAAAGGGTCCAGGTGTCTGAAATGCCCCTGTCTCTTTGGCAAAGCTCCTAAAAATGAGCAGATATGGAGGTGTTCCGTTACGGGATGTCCCAGACATGGACGGGTTGGCATGCTTTTAATTTAACGTCTCCCTGGCTACCAGCTAAAATTTTAGCTCTTTTTTATTATTTGTTTATTTTTTTTTAAGGTAAGGCCGGAGCCAAAGAAGAAGCAAAGAAATAGTCTTAAAGTAAGAGGAGAGACGGGAAGACTTTATATAACCAGCCGCCACAATTAGGCCCTTATGTAACGGCGTGCCGCGTACTCCCTAATGTAACGGCGTGCCGCGTACTCCCTAATGTAACGGCGTGCCGCGTACTCCCTAATGTAACGGCGGGCCGCGTACTCCCTAATGTAACGGCGGGCCGCGTACTCCCTAATGTAACGGCGGGCCGCGTACTCCCTAATGTAACGGCGGGCCGCGTACTCCCTAATGTAACGGCGGGCCGCGTACTCCCTAATGTAACGGCGGGCCGCGTACTCCCTAATGTAACGGCGGGCCGCGTACTCCCTTATGTATGGGGCGTGACACATGCCACTGGAGTCCCAGGCAGAAAAAAACTCCAACAGACAGGTCAGGGAACAACGTTGCATTTGTCTCATCCCTAGTCCCTCACCCGCTGAGTGCACGGATGAGGGACGTCAGGCTGACGGTGCAATACAGAGGAGGAAGAAGGCATGAGGAGATGGGAGCTGCATGCATGCGGGGACGGAGCGTGACCCCCTCCACAGGCACCCCCCCACAAAAGATGAATGACCTATGACCCGGGGACACGTGACATCACCAGACCCCCTCTGACACCACTGTACCTGTAGACATGGCTGCGGCTCCGGGGGGAGGTGCGTAGTGGGACCCTCCAGTTGGGGCCCAGGGTTGCGTACATGCGCCCCCTGTGTTTGCACATTGTCAAGAGTCAGTCTGAGTTTCCATTACGGGGGCCAGTGCCATTCGGTTTACAATAACCCCCCCACTGCATTTGGCCGAGGTCTGATTTGTTCAGGGATCAGACCTGAAGCGGAGGTAGTCTGATGCATTTATAGTCGGCGATGGAAACACAGATCTACAAGAAACGTTTGCCAACACAGTGCCAGGATTGTAGGTCACTGACATCATAGTTTTCAGGGATTTTCTTTTTTTTTTATGGTTGATTTGACATGGATCAGTTTTAAAACAAACATTTGTAACAGGGTGACGCGTTAGTATCATGTATACAATCCCTTTGAGATGATAAAGATTGGCAACTACTATTAGTAGATAACTGGGGAGGTTTATCATTACATAAGTCTAGAGTTAGTGTTGGCATTCATTTAAATCAATCATTGTTCTAAAAAAAAAAACAGACAATCAATACACAGCAAGTGAAAGTCTACGATGATGTGTCATTTACTAATAGTGTGCAAATCTTGAACCATTTGAAAGCGATATAAAAAAAAAAATTAAAACGTTAAGTGCTGGTTTTGGTGGCTGTTTTGAGAATGAAAGCTGTTACTAACCTTTCCATCCCAGGGGAGAGCTCCTCGCCAAACGAGCTTTCACTACTGCCTGCAGAAGATGCAGGGGAAAAACTGCGTCATTGAAAGACACTTGGCTAACTGGCCACCTCTGACGGCTCGATACGCTACATGGAAACTAGGCCTAAAAAAGCAATTTCCTGCCATTAAAGATGCAAATAGTGACTTTATTTAATGGAACATTATTTTTTTTTAAACTCAATTTGGGCTTATGTGTAATATGTGGTGTAGGGGCAATGTGTTTACAAATATTTTGTATGTTAAATTAGCTAGAATAGCACTTTATGTCCAAAACATTTCAGTTTGCAATCCTCTAGTGCAGCTGGCTTTGTCAGCAACGTCTGCAGATCAAGCTGGCTAGCTAGCGGGACACTTGTTTGACAGCGGGTTGACATTATGTACCATTGAAGTCTTCTCCAGGTTACTGTCGATTGACCGTCCAAAATGTTTAACGACACATCACTTGAATACGGTGCCTGCTGATTTGCCTTTCCTCATTCCTGTCTAACCAACACCGTTGAATATGTATATGGAGATGTACCTAACGATATGCCGTTGGATACAGAGGCGCCGTGCGGGTTGTTCCTAGCAGGGCTTTGGGCTTCCAGGAAGCTGTCGTCCAGCAGGTGACGGGGCTTCGGGAAGGTGGCGCTCCTGCTTTCTGCCATGCTGTACGCCATCATACTGAGAAAGAGGGAGGGAGGGATAGCTGTAGAGACGTTGTAGTGAACTCAATCACGACTACACAACGGTGTGTGTAGAATGGCCGCGATACATTAGTGTGTGATTCATGTCACATTCGTGTTCGTATGTAAACTGCTTATGGCAAATCTATTCATCACACATCACACATGGTACATATGACGGGTACTTACTTGTTTCCTAGACTGTGGCTCTTCCTGTGGCGGGAGGGGGGAGGGGTGGGCATGTGCCCCCCCACCGAGGTGTCAGGGCAGGTGGGACGCCGGTAGTTGTACCTCACTGAGGCAGACACCTCAGAGGGACCTAAGAGAAGAGGCCCGGAGTCACAGTTAAAGACCAAAGGCAAGAAATCTGTTTTGGAGCAAGACAAGGAGTCTTTGTTAACTGTGACTCCTGGCCTTCCCTCTTAGGTCTGTAATGACTCATGTCCTCTATGACTGATTCTCCTCTTAGGTCTGTAATGACTCATGTCCTCTATGACTGATTCTCCTCTT